>JAEQBH010000624.1:0-129272 GCA_016808115.1 Tetrastigma voinierianum | reverse complement strand
GGCGAAGGACCATTACTTGAGGAGAAGACATGTGTCTTCGCCTAGGCGAAGAACGTCGGGCTGGAACACAAATATTCCTATTTTTAGCCCAATCATTGGCCCATTTCTCGATGGTCTATATATGAAACGTCTTTTAGACCTAAATGAGGAGACTGAAGAGAGGCGACTACTTCATTCTAGGGTTTTTTTTGTGATTTTGAGTTGAATTGGAAGATCCAACTACTAGGGGATACCTTGTAGCAGTGGATCTGAGTTTTAGACGAGATTGATAGCACACACATTTGTTTTATTCCTTAACTCTGCTCTTATTCTTAATCTTTCGGAGTATTTTGTTGGTGCAAATGATGTGTTGGGTTTTGAAGTTTGCTATGAGTGGCTAATTTCTCCTAGTACGTTTGGCTAAGTAAATTGGTGGTAGAATTTTGGTTTTATTGACTGATTTTACTGAATCCATGCTTGTGTTGAGAGGTTATGTATGCGAGATCTTTGATTTTCGGGGTTTTATCTAATTGTTGTATAGGGTGAAATTGAGACCTAGAGCTCAAGGGGTTCGGTGACAACTACAGTATCCTTAGGAATTAATCGTTTCTACCTTTAATGTCCCACAAATTATTAAATCAAATTAACTAAATCAAGAGGCCAGGAAACTAGGAATGCTTAATCTTAGGTGGATTTTTATTAAAATGGACATCATTCAATCTTATGTGAAGATCGTATGGACTGAAAGGAGATCGATCGAACATATGAGATATTCTATTGTAAGGACGAAAGGACAATAGGGTCCCAGGACTGATTCACCATAGAACAAGTATCGCATTTTTAGACCTAGAAGGACCGAAAAGAGAATAGGAATGAAGTGTGAGAAATCGAGGGAAGACACAAAAGTGTAAACTTCGTATTGGGTTCCTTTGGTAAGCATAAAGATATTTTCATGTTAATCGATATTTTATGGTTTTAAGTCATAAACCACGATTTTCTCGTAGGTTTCAATACTTTGGGTTTTTAATTAAAAAACCACTATATTAATTGTGATCCGTACACTTGCGGATTTGATTGTTTGTAATCGAAAATTTATATATATAAAAATAAACGAACAAGCATAATCTTAAGACTCATAAGTGTGAACTTAAAAAAAAGTTCGGTAAATCAAAAGTGATGTTCTTGTTAGATTAATTTATTAATTATGGACTAAGTACGAGTAGAGGCCTCTCCTAGAGTGTCGATCCGTGGCACAAAAATTGATATTATTAATTAACGGAGGTTATTAATTTATAGAACCTTCACCTAAAAAAATCAGAAAATATATCAAAGATATTGCATGATTAATCATGCGAGCCTTCGATAAATTCAGCGTCCCGATTTCCAAAGTTAAGTTGTGCTTAAATTAATCAGCAAATTTTGATACTAAGGTCGTGACCATGTTTCCAAGAAAGTTTTCAGTGGAATATCAAAGTTCCTCACTTGAATTATAAAGGCTAATGCATACAACAGTTGAGTTATAGTTTGTCCTTTTTTTTATTTCTTTTTTCGTCCAAAATGAAGCCTTCATCTTCTCTGATAATGATCAGCTTAAAATTTGTCATCATAAAGCGGCAAATCCATCCATCAAACAATCGACTCTTGCAAATTGGGCAATGCAAAATTCAAACTTTCAAAGTCACAACCACAGGAACCATTAGCAACATCCTTGCTGGCGTCAACAATATGAAAAAGCATGGACTCCATTTGAACTTTACATCTAAGCGTCAAAAGAGCTGTAAGGCATCACGAACTTGATAATGTTTTTAGCAAATTGGGTTTTACAATGCCAAGCACGTCAGTGGCATTATCGGGTGTTAATCAGGAAAAGGCTGCGTCAATTTGCTAGACAACTTGAACTTGGAGAGAGAACACGAGGGGAAATTTTCAAATGGATGGCTTGCAAAGTTCAATGTCGCCATGGATTCAAAGCTCAAAAATCATATGGAGAAAGTGGCTCTGGCGATTTAGATACAATTGAAATATGCTGTAATAAAAGAAAAAACTTCAAAGCTATTCACTTCAAGACATATACAACATGGATGAAACATGACTCTTTTATGTATTTTGATCGAACAATTGCACGGCTCCAAATTGAAGGTTCTAAGAAGGATAAAACACGTCTAACTTTTTGTCTTTCTTTGCCAAATGAGATGGGTCTCTAAAATGGAACCTCTCTCATTGGTCATGCACAGGCCACGTGCTTTTAATAGAAAAAGTGGAGGAAGCGGTGGGTTTCTATTATCGCGTGTCACAGCTTGGATAGTTGGACTCATTTTTGGGGAATGGCTACAAAGATGGATCCAACAAATGCAAGATCTTCCCAATAGAAAAGTCTTTTGTTAGATACTCCTTCACATGTGGTGAGGATTTGCCTCTTACAAATGTTCAAGTTTTCTTTTTCGGCTATCTGACTTCTAAATTCAACGATGAATCTTTGGAATAATAAACGGCATTCAAGGCGAGTACTGGCGTTTTTCAACTCGGATGCAATTGATAGAGATGAACAGCAAAGGCAAACATCTATAAGGTTGATCAATTATTAGCCATGAAATGGGCTAAGGCGACATGGAATGACATTTCTAGCAAGACCAATTGCTTTAAGCACACGAGGTCTCTTTGAAAGAGAAACTCAAAAAAAATGAAGTGGGTTAGGAAGAACAAAGATATAGAAAATGAGCTTTGAAGATGCTATTAATCAAGCGCCAATTAGTCGCCCAATGCATTCCTGAGCTTATAAATCGAGGAAGCAACAAGTTGCCCATGAGGAAATTTCAGATGAAGATTTAATAAAACTTTCGTAGTCTCAAGATCAAGAAGAAGAGGAAGATGGTGAAGTTATGGATGAAAATCCTCCCATGTCAACAAAAGAAAAATTAAATGTTCTTCATTCTTGTATTTCATTTCTTGATCTTTCAAATCCAAATCATGTTATAGCTCATAAGGTACTTAGAAACATACAATTTGAGATACGGACTATTGAAAAAAAACAAACTACTTTAGATAGGTATTTTGTAAAATATTGATTTCTGACGATATATTTTATCTATGATGTATAGTATTTTAGATTTATAAGGAATATTGATTCTACTGAATTATATTTTTACATAGGGTGTTTCTATTTTGCATTAAATAATAGATAGTAAATTATTAAATTATACATGAGTCGGTGGATTGATTTTTCATTAAAGAATGGAGGTTATTAATTTATAGAGTATCAATTTAGGGAGGTTCTACTGTATAATCATATTTCAATTTTAATTGTGTAATTGTGCATGTTAATTATGGGTCATTTATGAGATGATTTAATATTAACAAGCTATGAACCCATGGTTCTATCTTCTCCCTTTGGTAAGCCCATTAGGTGACTAAATCTTAATTGTTCTCTTGTGTTCTATATATATAAGTGAATAGAGCCCTATAATTTTTAAGGGTTTGTAGAACAAGCGTCAGGGAGAAGGAAAAAACTATCTTCAACCGTACCTTTTTTTTGATCTCATCTCTTGGGATTTGGGACAAATGGTGGTCGACAATTCGGGATCTATAGCAATTTATGTTTCTACATACTCTGAATTGATATGTTTCATTGTTTTAATAAAATTTCACTTTTTAATGCATTTATTAGGTTCTTTGATCATTAATCAATTGTTTTTGGATTAATAAATACTTTCCTTGTAACAAATAATTTAGCAGTTCTTACATTATCAAAGTGTATTCTTTCTTCAAAGGGGAACTATAAGATGGACTTTGGTTGTGTGTTAGGCGATTCCAAGCCTGATGTATGAATTAAAGGGATTATCAAAGTTTAGCTGGAGTGTTGTTTGTTAGGTTGCTTTGTAGTATCCTATGACTCGGTTCTTGCTTTGCATTTCATTAAAAAAACTGGCCTTCTCACGGTGGTTTGGGGAAGGGGTTTACAAGTTGCTCGATTGTGGGGGTCTCTTCTCTTTTTTGAGTTGGAGTCAAAGCGAGGCTGCTCGATCAGGTGTTGTGAAGGAATTAGGAGATTCAAGAATAAGCTAATAAGTGGAAATTGGGATCTCGATATGAGGTGCTTCAAATTTGACAACCATGCATGGAAAAGATATTTGGGTGAGGGTGGTTGGGCTACCCCTTCATTTTGGAACAAATTAAGAGGTTTTAGGAGGCTCGAGGATTGTTGTGGTGGTTTTTTATTTGGCAATGAAAATACTACCTATTTTGCCTTGATCCCTACATGTGGCCATAGGCCCCTCCTGTTATGCCGTCCACTTATGGTGGGAGGCTCCACCTATTGGAAAATGAATAAGTTTAAGTGAATGAAATAAGCACATTGAATGCATGGGTGGATTCGTTCAACCTATTCCCATAAATCTAAAAGCTTTTTAACGGTCAAATTGTTTGATTTGCCTATCTCCTTCCGTCCTTGTCTAACATCAATATAAGGAGAGTTTCTCACTCTTTTGCAGAAAGAGCATTTTTTAATTAAGTTTCAAACCTTTGTTCTGGTGGTAGAGGAACAAACAAGGTTCGTTCATTAGGAGTGGCTGCAATGTGTTGCTGTTGTCATTCAATGAATGTTTTATCTTAGGATGTTGTGCAATTCTCAAAGCACTATTGGAGAAGGCAAACATGTTTCAAGGAGATCATGGCTTCACAAAACTCGAAAAATGACAATTGAATCCAACAACATTGTTGTGATTGGATTAGCCGAAGTAGCCACCCATTGTGCTGCACAATTGTTGTACCCATTTTTGTTTTTCATAAGAAAAAATCAGAGAAGTTAGGTCGATTTTAAAAATGATGCTAAAAGATGTTATTCTATCTTGATGATACATTCCAAATCTTGCGCTGGGTCTTAACCAATGATGCTGCAAAGCTCAAAGAAGAGGAAGATTCTATCTTGATTTTTTGTGTAATGCTATGTTATGAATGGCTTAGGTAATTCTTTGTACAACATACATTCTGATAACTAAATTGTCAAGGAGTTATGGGGATCTCAATATTGGAAGTGTATAGAGCGCAGCCAGTCATTGGGCCAAGGGTCCAGGGTTCGATTCCTATTGTCCATAAGAAATTTGTGAAAAGCAATCGAGTGATGTATTACAAAGTAAATAGATGTCAAAAAAAAAAAAAAAAAGTTGATGGAGAAGGTCCCCATAGCAATGAAAGCAACAAGTTATGTGAAGATATATAAGATTTTTTTTGGATATTAATGGCAGAAAGCCAAGATTCATCATATAGCAAGTTGATGCAGAATGAGAGAGGTAAACATCTTTTTATATATTATTATGGCAATATATAATTCCTTTATTCTTCTTCTACCTTTACTACCAGTCCCAGTCCCAGTTGGCCACATAGGACTTAAGAGAAGGGGACTTTGTAAGACCATCTGGAGCTATTGTTGTTGTCAGGTTTCCATTCTTCTGCTGCATTCTTCTCCTTGCCATATAACCTCTCACCCATGGAGTCACATCCTCGTTGACCTTGATCATGATGAAAAATATGATTCGGTATATCACAATCATGCTGAAGATGACGCTTAAATCTATCCATTTTGATCGATTCACATCAATCTGGAACACAATCTCCAGAATATACTCCCCGGGAATCTTAGGAAGATCAGGCGTCTGGTTATCGAAAATCAGCCCCGTCAAATCGTTTTGATATTGTCCCTGTCCATTCAATTCAATTTCCTCATTTCAATCACAAAGCAACTCATACGGCTTAAAAAGAAGTTACATTATGGCTATGTTTAGAACCCACAAGTACTAAGGAAAGGAAAAAAATTTCTCAATTTTAAATATAAAATAAGTTTGAATAAAACATATAGAATTAATTTATTAAGTTTAAACATATTCTTTATTTTCCTCTAAATTTTTTTTCTTTCCACTTTTTTTTCGCTATTTTCTTTTCTTAGTATTTCTAGGTTTCAAACTGAGCTTATATATTACTCTCTCCTTTAGTTAGTTAATTACCTGTAGAGCCCAGAAGTGGAAGCTGATATAAGACATGGGATAACGCCACACAGGCTTAGGGATGTCGTTAGGCAGCCTAAAGTAGCCAGAAACAAGCATGAATATTCCCTGATAATCATGCAAAGGATAGAGCCGCCATTAATATTTCATTCAAATATATATATGTATGAGACTTAATCAAGATTGAAAACGATAATAAAAATGAAAATGATAATCATGCTTAGGAATCGTTATTAGGCAGCCTAAAGTAGCCAGAAACAGAAGCATGGGTATTCCTGATGATAATCACGCAGAGAAGGAAGATAGACCCGCCATTAATATTTCATTCATATACATATAAGAAACTTAATTAAGATTGAAAACGATAATAAAAATGATAATATCCAATGGTAACAACTAAAACTAACCTGAATTCCAGCTCAATGATGATACCATGAGGAAATTGGGGATAATAACAGCTATCGCCATCATCAAGCTTTCGACTACAGTGACACTGGCATAAAGGCACAACACGAAAAACAGATAATGTAGGAAGCCCGGATGGGGCGGACCATGGAAGTATGAAACAGTTCCAGATATGAAGGTGATCAAAATCAAGAAGGGCATTGCAGAGATTGTGTTGCTGATGACAAATGCAGTCACCCCATAATGACCATTCAGTCTCTCCCTTTGGAAAACCTTCAAATTATATATGCACCCAAATCTATTAATAATGCTATGATCAGTCTGGTGGAAAAGAAGTTTATGACTCACCTTCATATCTTCTACGAAAGATGGAAACCCACCAATAGACATGAATGTGACAAAGCCAAAGACAAAAGACGCGCATGAACCCCTTGCCTGTCGCATAACAACAATTGAAAATAATTCTGAGTAAAACATATATAATTTAGTTATGGCCTGTCTCAAGCGTTCATTCTCTCTTAATATTATACCAGAATGGAATTGTAACTCGTCCCGATGTTCAGGTAAATGGTTCCAATGCAGATGGTGACGACAATGGGTGCTGGCCTCAGCCAGTAATATCCAAAGTCCCTGGACATGTTGATGAATGAACGCTTCGTTAAGGTAAAGGCCTGCATCAAGAAACTAGCCTGACTGCCTCCTGAATCTAGCACTGTTCCTTTCTGTAATAAACAAACATGACGAAAATCTCAATCATTTCTCCCACAACAACGTATAATGAAAGTATAAGGCATTTTGTAGAAGAACTCACAACTTTGGATATCTCTTCAACTTTTTGATTTGCTACATAATAGTACTGAGAAGTGCGATAGTAGTCGATGAGAGTTCGGATAGCTTCAGCTGCTATTGTTTTACTACCTGAGGATCACATCTTGCCTCAAACTGTTTTGGCATCAAAGAACACATTAATTAGCCACAATTTCAAACTGGCATTTGACAACCTTGAATTTAATGGTACCCTTAGCTTCATGGATCCCTTCGGTGTACTTTATCATAATCAAATTGATGCAGCGAAGAAAATGATCGGACCCGGGTTTTCTGAGTGTATGTAGGGCAGGAAAGCCAGCTTATTGCAAGCTTTGCAGAGGCACCACCAAAGTAGTGGATTACGCGTAATTTTGAACAACGGGATTCTTCGATAATCCTAATCATATATTTCTGTAGTATAATAATGTATTTATAAACATAATAAAAATTCCAAATATATTAGACCTAAAATATACATGCATAGAAAGCAAACCTTAAATAATGATATGACTTTCTATCCATTTAATTCAGATATATTAAGTTCGTAATATACCGGTTAAATCTTCCAGTCGATACGGTCTTAATGACATACTACGGTTTTTTTCACATTATGAATTAGGGCTAATCTGTATTTATACTACTCATGTTGTATGTATACCACACATTAGTCTATGATAATTATACCTTAAGGCAATTATGACATTTAGTTAGATTAATTAAAAATGATAGCATGAACTATCTGAGCACCTACAATAATTATTGAAAAATTCCAGCATTCCTATAAAAATCAAATGCCGCATGGAAGGATGAGGTTGGGTTGATGTTGATACTCCTCTGTAGCTACAGAAACCTGACCAAAATAAACCGTTTTCTAAAGTAAGTACAACCGATCAAACGCTCAAAGACTTCACTGCTGAGTTGGTGTTGGATTGAAGCTATCACAGTCGATCCATCCTTGATAACCCCCTTATTATGCGGAGTTCACTGAAGGCGATCTTGGCGTAATTAGAGCATCTTGATAGTTAGCAAAGATGAAATCTAAATTATATTTTGCTCCAAAAGCAATTTTTGAGATTTAGCAAAAGCTAAAAAGTGTGACATAGCGGTGGCGCTCTAAAACTTTAAACATCCATCTATTCAATTTCCTTTCTCTTCCTTAATAATTATCGCTATACATACCTGTTCTATCTATATTATTACATCTGAAATGGAAATTTACATCAATATCACTAATATGTGCTTGTGAATAGTTCTTAACAATAGTTGCCCAAATATTGATGGCAACTATTCACTAGTAATCTTTTTGGTTGAAGAATTACTCCACTGTTGGAGATGGGTTTTTTTGTTTGAACATCTATTTTTTTGCTTTTGCTCCCTTTGCCGGAGAGATGCTCTTAATTATAACTTTCCTTATAACACAATATAAAAAAAAAGCATGATGATGACAGTGAGCGACCAGTGTGATGATGATGATGATGGTAAGAGCAACTCAATGAGTTTGTTGTTAAAAAATGGGAGTGCCAAATGCCATTTCTTGACTACGCGAGCAGTGTTTTGGCGCGCAGAATAGTGTTTTTGGCTCAATGATAGTCTTAAAAATGGAGTGCCATTTAATAATTCAATATTCGTATTAAAAAATATAATTAAAAATATGGGATGAAATATAGCCGTTGAGAAGTACAGTAGCCACCAACCGCTATTTTGCAACCTCTCGTTATATAAAAGTTATGAATATCTGCTTTGGCACGGATGGCATTTGGCGGCGTCTTACTAATTGGAGAACTGAATTTTTGTCTTTGGGGTCTTGAATTTTAATGGTTATAGCGGATGCAGCATGATAGCAACTCAATTAGAGTTGCTCTAAGAATGAGAGGGCCGGGAGTAGGAGGTACCTATCAAGTCCACTTGTGGGCTCATCAAGGAAAAGTAATCTCTAGGCATGAGGATTTGTGTGCTATGCTTGACCTTCTCTTCTCCTCCGCTGATCCTCGCAAATGCCAATTGCCGATGACAGTATCTGCGCAGTCTTGAAAGACCCATTTCTACTATTATTGTTTCGACCAGCACGCTTCAGACCAAGGCATCTTATCAGGAGCGCGATGGCTGAATATGAGATCGTCTCCCTTACTGTCAGAGTACCGATCAAGTTGTCGTCTTGAGTCACATACGCCTGAGATCATTCATCATTCATCATTAACAACACACACCAATTCTAATGCCTGAGACTAGAAAAAATTAAATACTACTACTCAAGGCAACTGTTACTACTTTAATAGATTAGGGATATAAACGAGTCAAGCTATTCCTAGAATATATACTTGAGTAACGCCAGTGAGTTCGAATATCATAATATGGCTGGGTTGCCTTGAGTTTAATCAAGCTTTATTATTTATTAATTGGGTTGAATGCTATTATGTTATTTATTAATTTTAATTGATTCGAGCTGTGAGTGAGTTAGTGGCTCGACTATTTTAAAGTCTAGTTTCGAACATCCCAAAAAGAAGCTCGATCGAAGGTTTCAGATATCGCATGCCCAGGCTCAAGTTCATGAGCTTAATCCGGTTTACTATTTTATTAATCGAGTCAAATCGAATTAAAATTAATTTATTTACGAGAGATGAGCTCGGGTACAATCATTTGTTAATTTTTTAATTGATTCGAGTTTTGTTGAGTCGAGTTCGAGTAGCTCGAATATTTTTCGAGTCATGTTTCGACATCTGAAAAAGCTAGATCGAGTCCAAGTTTCGAGTTTTTTAATCGAGTTGAGTTCGAGCATGACTCTGTATCGACTTGACTCGACTCGATTACACCCTTACACTAGATCACATCTCTAAATTTGAGAAATTGAACCTAAGGAGGCCTTATTTGACATTTGGGAAGAAAACAATCTTGGGAATTTTTTCTCCTGATTTCACTTGATACAAAAAAAAAATGAAAATAGGTAAAACCTAGGACCTGCTTGGTTTTTGTTCTTGGTATTTTATGTTTTTAAAATAAGGAGAATGAGGAAATCTCGAGAATCTTGAACACGTTTAGTTATAGTTTTACGGAGTTAAGAAAAAAACACAAAATCAAAATAACAAAAACAATTTTCAGATAACACAAAAATTGTGTTTTCTATGCTTTCAAAAACAGTAGGGCTGAGATTAATGCAGCAACAAATATAGAAAGTATCAATATAATATAACCACCTTATTATTTTTATGCACCCTTTAACAAGTCACAGAAGCCAGAACCAATTATAGGACTGTGAAAATCAAAACAGAGCAAATCCTAGCTTAGATTAGAAAAATAAAATAAAATAAAATAAAAATAGTACTCAACATCACATCTCTAATGGCATGTTTGATTCTTATTTTTGAAAATCATTATTAAAAACAGTTTTTGAAAACATAGAGCTGAAAACTCTTTTTGTTTTTTAAATTTACTGTTTTCTATGTTATTTGTGTTTTTTAGAACAAAAACAACTGTGAATCAAACGTGCTTTCCCTATTTTCTTTGTTCTTCTTGTTTTTAAGAAGAGAAAACAATTTTCAAAAATAGGAATCAAACCGTCCTAAATTTGAGAAGAAGTTGAATCTAAGGAGGCCTTATTTGACATTTAGGAAGAAAAAGAACAATCTTGGAATTATTTACTCACTCTTAAATGTTAGGAATTTTTCTCTGATTTCACTTGATACAAAAAAAAAAAAAAAAAAACTAAAAACAGGTGAGGAAGCCTAGGGAACTCTTTGGTTTCTGTTCTTCAAAACTGTTTTATGTTCTAAAAAATAAGTAGAACAAAGATAACATATTGGAACATCTTTGGTTCCGATTTTTTTTACTATTAAAAAAAACACTAAATCGAGATAATGTGTTTTCAAAAACCGTTATGAAAAACACTAAATCAAAATAACAAGAATAATTTTCAGAGAACACAAAAAAGGTGTTCTATTCAAAATCAGTTCTCAAAAACACACTAAATCAAAAGAACAACAACAATTTATAGGGAACACAAAATTAGTTTTCTCTTTGTTTCCAAAAAAACTATTCTCAAAAATAGCTTTAAAAAAACATGAACCAAATAAGACAGGATCTTTCCCATCCCAAAAGGGGATGGGGGAAGAAAAGAAAACTAGAAATCAAAACAACAACAAAAACAGTACTACTACTACTACTACTACTTACAGCATTCCCAAAGGAGAGCTTAGTCTTTCGACCATTGAGGAGGATGGAACCAGAAAGGAAGGCATTAGCAGCAAGACGACTGGATAAAGCATCAAGAAGAGTAGATTTCCCAGAACCAGAAGGACCCATGAGAGCAGTAAAACTCCCTGGCTCGGCATAACCAGTTAGTCCTTCCAATACGTTCTGGGTTTCGCCATTGCTGAGTGTTACCATCACAGTCAGATCCTTCCAAGTTAGCCTCGCCGACACGTCCCCTACAAATTCTGTATTAGTTCTCTCCTTCCATATAGTTTCACTCAGAGGGCTTAACCCTCCCACTACATACCCCCGCCGCCGGCGGCTACTCCCTTCTATCTCCATCATCGCATTATTTGCAGAGCTCCTCATTTTCGTTATATATGGAAGATCTGAAAAAATGGAGAAATGAAATGGTTTGTGTGTGAATTTGACTGTGGAATTAGTTGAACCGACAGATATCACAAATCCCCATCAATATTATTGCATTATTTGGAGCAGAAAATGGATGTTGCATGAAGGAGAAATGAGAGCGTTGATTTGGCTGTTGAATATATGAGGATCAGGCGGAGTAGGTGAAAGAGGTGATGAGAAAAGAAACAAGAAATGGAGGGTGTATGAGGAAGACGAATATAAAAAATCACAAATCCGCCATGCTTTTTGTGTGATCAGATCAATTCTTGACGAACAACAACACCATCATCATCTTCTTCTTCATCGTTCTCTAACAACGACTAAAACTCAACTGTCCGTCCAGTCTAATTAAGATAATACAGAAACAAGAATCAAGTGATGAATACCGGCCATCTTCCCGTTTTTCATCACCATTAACACGCATTGATAGCTTCTGGTAGTTGTTGGGGCAGAGGCATTCAATGCAAAACCAACCCTCCATTAAACTTTATGGCCCACACATGTTCTCATAATTAAGTAGATGATGAGCCACTTTTCTGTCCCGTCTAAGTATTGGCCCACATCATCTTCCATAATAAATCAACACCCATGCATACCATATAACCCCAATCTCAACTGGGTGATAATAGGAACGGGGATTTACTACCGATCGATGAAGAATCTAATACCCGATTCGAACAATAGAGGGTATGAAAAGAATATTTTAAATCTAATTAAATATTTGGATATTGGATTGGTATATTTTAAAGTTCGAGGATAGATACGAGTCTAATTAATCCTACCGTTTGTGTGATGATATATAAATATAATATATATTTATTTATATTAAAAGAGTCGTTTAACTTTTCTTTTGCTTACATTTAGTAGTTTGTGAAATCCTTATCACTATAATTTTTATTATTATAATACAAAAGAACTATTTTTAATAATTCATAATTTTCTAAAAAACAATTGTTCGTAAATTATAATATGGTACTTGGATAGGGTACAAGTACCCGATCCTTTGATGGATCTGGGGATGAAGATAAAAAATATAGTCGATGGGAATGGGAAACCGGATGCCGCAAATGGTAAATGAAGATATGGAATGAAAGAATCTAAAATCCTACATCGTCGAGGCAGAGCTAGAGACCGAGACCCATTTGCTATCCTAGATGATTTGAATCTAATATTGATTCGAACAAAGAGGAGTATGAAAGAATATTTAAATTTAATTAAATATTCGGATATTGGATTAGTATATTTTTACGAGTCTAATTAATCCTACCCGTTTGTGACTGTGATATATAAATAATATATATTTTATTTATATTAAAAGGTAAAATTAGGATTCTTAACTTTTCCCTTTTGCTTCACATTTTAATGTGTTCGTGAAATTATATCACAATAATTTTTATTATTATAATACAAAAAACTATTTTTAATATTCATAATTTTCTAAAACAATTCATTTCATAAATTATAATATGGTACTTGGATAGGGTACAAGTACCCGATCCTTTGATGGATCTGGGGATGAAGATAAAAAATATAAATTCGATGGGAATGGAAACTGGATAGAAATGGTAAATGAAGATATGAGTGAAGAATCTAAAATCCTACATAAAGCGAACCGAACTGAACCCATTGCTATCCCTATATGATTTGAATCTAATACCCGATTCGAACAAAAAAGGGTATGAAAGAATATTTTAAATTTAATTAAATATTCGGATATTGGATTAGTATATTTTTACGAGTCTAATTAATCCTACCTGTTTGCGACGATGATATATAAATATAATATATATTTATTTATATTAAAAAGGTAAAAACAATTGGGATTTTAACTTTTTCTTTTGCTTGCATTTTTAGTAGTTTAAGTGAAATTATATCACAATATTTTATTATTATAATACAAAACTATTTTTAATATTCATAATTTTTCTAAAACAATTCATTTCATAAATTATAATATATAATTTGCTTGGATAGCGTTACAAGTACTAGATCCTTTGATGGATCTGGGGATGAAGATAAAAAATATAAATTCGATGGGAATGGAAACTGGATAGAAATGGTAAATGAAGAATCTAAAATCCTACATAAAAGCGGAGCAGGCTGGGCCATTCCATTGCTATCCCTATATGATTTGAATCTAATACCCGGTCGAACAAAAAGTATGAAAGAATATTTTAAATTTAATTAAATATTCGGATATTGGATTAGTATATTTTTACGAGTCTAATTAATCCTACCTGTTTGCGACGATGATATATAAATATAATATATATTTATTTATATTAAAAGAGTAAAAACAATTGGGATTTAACTTTTCTTTTGCTTGCATTTTAGTAGTTTCGTGAAATTATATCACAATAATTTTTATTATTATAATACAAAAAACTATTTTTAATATTCATAATTTTCTAAAACAATTCATTTCATAAATTATAATATGGTACTTGGATAGGGTACAAGTACGATCAGCCTGATGGATCAGGGATGAAGATAAAAAATAGAATTCGATGGGAATGGAAATTGGATAGAAATGGTAAATGAAGATATGAGTGAAGAATCTAAAATCTACATAAAGCGAGCCAAGGCGAACCCATTTGCTATCCCTATATGATTTGAATCTAATACCCGGTCGAACAAAAAGGGTATGAAAGAATATTTTAAATTTAATTAAATATTAGATTGGATAGTATATTTTTACGAGTCTAATTAATCCTACATTTGCGACGATGATATATAAATATAATATATATTTATTTATATTAAAAAGGTAAAAACAATTGGGATTTTAACTTTTTCTTTTGCTTGCATTTTTAGTAGTTTCGTGAAATTATATCACAATAATTTTTATTATTATAATACAAAAACTATTTTAATATTCTAAAAAATTTTCTAAAACAATTCATTTCATAAATTATAATATAGTACTTGGATAGGGTACAAGTACCGAGTCATGATGGATATTTTAGGATAGAAGATAAAAAATATAAATTCGATGGGAATGGAAACCGGATAGAAATGGTAAATGAAGATATGAATGAAGAATCTAAAATCCTACATAAATCGAACCGAACCGAACCGAACCCATTGCTATCCCTAGATGATTTGGATACAACCACTGATTTGAACAAAAAGAGGGTATGAAAGAATATTTTAAATCTAATTAAATATTCGGGTATTGGATTGGTATATTTTCGGATTCAAGGACAATGATCTAACTATATCCTACCCGTTTGCAACTATGATATACTAAATATAATATATATTTATTTATATTAAGGTAAGAAACGAAGCGGATTTAACTTTTCTATATTTGCTTGCATTTTTAGTAGTTTAAGTGAAATTATATCACAATAATTTTAATTACATTATAATATAAAAAACTATTTTTCAATAATTCTGTATTTTACAAAACAATTCATTTCACAAATTATAATATGTTACTTGAATAGAGTACAGTATCGAATACTCTGTAAGTAGTCACGAGTGAAGATAAAAAATATAGAGACGATCGATGGGAATGAAACCGGATAGAAATGGTAAATGAAGATATGAATGAAGAATCTAAAATCTACATAAATCGAACCGAACCAGACGAACCCATTGCTATCATAGATGATTGTGAATCTAATGCCCAGGTCATAAAGAGGGTGAAAGAATATTTTAAATTTAATTAAATATTCGGATGTTGGATTAGACAATATTTTTCTAGTCTAATTAATCCTGTTCTTTGACGATGATATACTCAAATATAATATATATTTATTTATATTAAAGGTAAAAACAATTGGGATTTAACTTTTTTCTTTTGCTTGCATTTTAGTAGTTTCCTGAAATTATATCCTGTGATAATTTTATTATAATACAAAAAACTATTTTTAATATTCATATTTTCTAAAACAATTCATTTCATAAATTATAATATATGGTACTTGGATAGGAGTACAAGTACTTTGATCATTTCTGATGGATTGGGGATGAAGATAAAAAACTTGAAGCTGATGGAATGGAAACGGATAGAAATGAGTAATGAAGATATGAATGAATAATCTAAAATCCTAGATAAATCGAACCGAACCCATTGCTATCCCTAGATGATTTGAATCTAATACCCGATTCGAACAAAAAAGGGTATGAAAGAATATTTTAAATTTAATTAAATATTCGGATATTGGATTAGTATATTTTTACGAGTCTAATTAATCCTACATTTGCGACGATGATATATAAATATAATACCTGTTTATTTATATTAAAAAGGTAAAAACAATTGGGATTTTAACTTTTTCTTTTGCTTGCATTTTTAGTAGTTTCGTGAAATCATATCACTATAATTTATATTACTATAATATAAAGCTATTTTTAATATTCGTAATTTTAAACGATTCGTTTCGCAATTATAATATGTTCATACTTGTGGATCAGATGCAGTATCCGATCCTCTTATGAATCTGGGGATGAAGATAAAAAATATAAATTCGATGGGAATGGAAGAAGCGAGATTGAAATGTGGTAAATGAAGAATGCAAATCCTACATAAATTGAGCCGAAGCCGAATATTAACTGTCACTAGATGATTTGAATCTATCTCGGTCGAGCAAAGAGGGTATGGAAGAATATTTTAAATCTAATTAAATATTCGGGTATTGGATTGGTATATTTTCGGATTCAAGGATAGATACAAGTCTAACTATATCCTACCCGTTTGCAACTATGATATATAAATATAATATATATTTATTTATATTAAAAAGGTAAAAACAATCGGGATTTTAACTTTTTCTTTTGCTTGCATTTTTAGTAGTTTCGTGAAATCATATCACTATAATTTTTATTACTATAATATAAAAAACTATTTTTAATAATCATAATTTTCTAAAATAATTCATTTCATAAATTATAATATAATACTGATAAATGTGGGGATGAAGATAAAAAATGTAAATTCGATGAGAATAGAAATGGGATAAAAATGATAAATGAAGATACGAACGAAGAATCTAAAATCCTACCAAAACCTGACCCATTGCTTTCCCTAGATGATTTGAATCTAAAACTAACACTCGTTTTACTTTCAATGGTCTATCCACCAGCTGGTCCTTCAAAAAGCTGGCCCCCATCCTTTTATATGACTTGTCTTATTATATATGTACATACAAATCCATTACGATTTCTCTCTTGGGTGAAACATGGATGTCAACCTCTCTATCTTTTGGAGGGATCTATGATGATTAAAAAATAAATAAATAAATAAATGTCCATGATTTTCAATTAGTAGTCAAAGATCCCAGCTGTTAAAAAAAAACTCCAAAAAAAATATGAAAGTACAAATTGTCTTAATCAAGTTACTAACCCAAACCAGCCAGAGTTATGAAAACCTAACTCCTCATGCCACGGCGGTTGCAAGGTTTAATTCAAATGAAGTATCTGCCAACGCCCCCATGGCCGCCGCCGTGGACCCCATTTTGAACCACACCCATTAGTGGGCTTTTTAGATATTTAGTGTAAAAATGGAAAAAAATATTTTTCAAATATAAAAAATTTAGAAATATTTTTAAATTTAATATAGTTTTTGTCATTATGGATAAAATGTCTCTTGAAAAAACTGACTTTTTATATTGAAAATATGTTTACTCATTTTAAATTTTTGAATTTAGGTACGAAGAGTATTTGAAGATCGTTTCGTAATTTTGAAATTTTTAGTTTATCTTTGAAAGTGTCTTTGAAAGCGTTTTTGCAAGAATTTTGGAAAATTGAAAGTGTCTCTTGAAGAGACATTTTCTAAATTATTAAAATGTTCTATTAAAAGTGTCTTTTGAATAAACATTTTCATGATTTTAAAATTTTTTATTTTATATTAAAAGTGTCTTTTGAATATACACTTTCTAAGAACTCGAAAAACTGAAAATGTCTTTTGAAGAAACACTTTCTAAATGATTGAAATGTTATACTAAAAGTGTCTTTTGAAGATACACATTCTAAAAATTCAAAAAATTGAAAGTGTCTTTTGAAAGAACCCAGCCCAAATAGTTTTTATAACTTTTAGCATTTCAAAACCCTTGCATTTTAAGGCTTTTGCTCTAGTATGTCCAAACATGTGGAGAAAACTACACAATACTTGGAATTAGTTTTAAACCACGCTGCAAAAAAATTTAATTTTTTATTATTTTGGAAAAACATCACATCGACCCTTAGGGTGTGTTTGGTATCTTACCAGGGGTTAAGCGAGGTTAATTTTTGTACTCAATTTGAGGCTATACGAGGTCGGTAGAATTTGAGACAATTTATCTTGTCTGTGTTCAGTATAGTCTAGCAATTATGAGCTTTTATCATACATTTGATACATACGGGACTAAGACTAAATATTTTTAGGATAATATATATTCTAATTTATATATTGTTAAATTTATATTTATAATATATTATATCATATATAATATATTAAGACTATTTTTATTTAATGTATTTATTATTAGTTATTTGATAATATATTAATTTAATAGATTTTTGTTTAATTTTAGTTACGTGGTATTTTTTATGCAAACTATAAAATATTTCATATTAATTTATTCTCCCAACAGCAATGTGAAGCACTAGTAGTAACAAGTATTGAGAAATTGTGCACATGTGTATGGGTGTGTTATATGTAGCATAAATTATAAGTCATACATTTTCAATTCTTTGATAAGACAAATTAAGTGAAGTCTACATACCCAAATATGGGGAAATGGTAAAAAGTGAATCTGATGAAACTCGATTTCTCGATTCAATGTGTGAAGTACATCACGACATAAGAAGCCGCTTGATCCCTACTTTAACTTGATATTCAACCAATTTGACTAACAATTAAAAGCGGCCTTTGTTATGAGAGGAGTGGGGTTTTGTGATGAAAGCGATGGTGCGGCCAAAAGCGAAGACAAACACCCATTTCACAAATCATGTTATGTTTGGATAACGGGGAAGCTCAAAATTGAAATAATTATGGATGGAAAGATGGAGGATGGGGACCAGAAAAATCTCAACATTGCAATAAAGGTTATTCATTATTTTATATGTATAGGAAGAAAACATGAGCAACTGTGTTCCCAAATAGGTCATCCAAGCGCGGAGTCGAGGGAAACAGCGACAAAGAGCCTTCTTACGAGAAAAATAAAACACGACAAAAAAGCTTCCAGCAGTTTTCTGAAACTTTCACCAAAAATAGCGACCCCGAATCGGTTTGTTGCACGATACAGAAATTGGTCGTTAAATCCCACTAGCGTCGATATTAGGAAATATTAGGGATGGAGATTATGCCATGTTTTTTGAGTAGGAAGTCTCCAAAAGCCTAAGACATGGCTAGGCCGAGGGAGTCTTCATGAGGCAACAGTACCCGCTGGATGTGTGGTTCTTCTTTTAGAGCTAGCACTCTGCCGTTGCACTTCCTAATTCTTTACGCTGTACAGAACTTGAGACAATCAATCAATTACCCGAATAAAAAACCCACAAAAGATGGGCCAAGATAAAAGCTTCACCAACCTTTTATGATGGGGAAAAATGCTGATTGGTTAATTTTTGAATTTTTCAAAGGACAGTTGGCTTCAAGTTTGTTCAAGTTTGTTCAAAGGAAAGCTTTTATATTGTTAGAGCAAGAAAATGATCATTTTATTAGAGCAATAAAAATGAAGCATAGTTGAGAAATCAAATGATTCTAACAGCACCAAATAACTGCTACAGAAAGAGAAGAAAAGATGAAACTAAAAGAGAACCCATAAGATATAATCAAAGAAAATGAAAAAACGGAAGCATAAATACAGCCGGTGGAGGATGGCAGCATCTTGGTTTAGTCCTTTGTTTCCTTCTCGAGAATGGACTGAACCAAGTCTCCGGATCCCAGCAAAATCAAGTTTCAACCAGATTTCAATTCTTCCAAATGTCATTGATAAAAACTATAATCAGGAAATTTGTTCTTTGTGAATAATCAAGCATCGCATTTATCCAAAAATTCATTGAAGCATAAAATCAAAAACTAAGAGCGAACAAGAAATCAAGAACACAAAAGATATAACCCAGTTCGACCAAGATTGGTCTACATCCACGGCAGAAACTCAATCACCATAACTATCATACCTAAATCCTACAACATAAATTGTACATACTTGTTCAAAATAAAAATAAGTAAATATTACAGATTTGCAAACACAAGAATTGTCTCATGACCAACAGTGATAATAAATGCATACATAATAAACCAACATAACAAAGCATGCCAACTATTTAATTTTTAAACGATAATGCAAACTCTATTTTTTCATCATCAATCTCAATTATCTTGAAAACCTTCACATTTGAAGGGTCCATCCTCATTAATTTGGATATGCTCAAGTTGTCATTAGTAGAAAACCCAAGTCTTTTTAGCTCCATTGCTAAGTACTTCGAATAGTTATTTGCAATTGGAAGACTATCAGTCAATTTTGCCATTTGCGCATTTGTTTCCACCTGAAAGCTTGTGTGCATCTTCTCAGCTACATCACTAAACCACAGCTACTATCAACTTTTGGCGTTTTTCTTCCTCTACCTTTTTGATTGGTGGTAAAGATCTTGTATGGGTTTACAGTTGTTTCATTAGGAAGTGCATATCTTCAATCCCAATTTCTTCATTTTCTTCATTTCCATTATCAAATACCTATCATTTATCATGTCTTCACGATTTGTGCTCCTCTGATAGCACGATCTTTTCCAAATAATGACTGGTAACCTATCCTTATAGTAAATGGTTTTCCTATATACTAAGTAACATTTTATTATTCTGACAAATAAATCAAATACATATAAAAATTAATGTAAGTAGAGAATAATAAAATTATAATTTTTTATAAAATTTGAGTTTAGGTACCAAACTTCAACATATGATTGCCAAACATCAAGAACTATCAACCTCACACACTTCATTTCTTCATTCCATCCAAAACCACTTTTATTCAAAATATCGCTGTTGCATATTGTTTCTTCCCGCTTCTTCTTTGATTCTATATGGGGGTTAATTTTCAAACCAGAATTTGGACACTTCTCAGCTAAAGCTCTCTCAATTATTGTCATTGTTCCAGACTTGAAAGAACCGGTGTCACAACGCATACCACGAGCAACAACGTCATCCAATATATCCAACAATGATTCCTCTTCTTTCTTAGTCCAAACACGTCTACTTCCATGTCTATTTTGAGTAGCACCCTCACGCCTCGGTTTCCATTCTATATGGAAATAATAATTTTTTCATTTATAACAATAATAAACGATCGATATAAATAACAAAAAAACTATTCATTACATATCCATCATAAACAATCCATCAAAATATTTTATTTCAATCATCAAACATAAAAAGTACGAAAACTAATCATACAAATTCATTACATATCCATCATAAACAATCCATCAAAAAATTTCATTTCAATCATCAAACATTAAAAGTACAAAAACTATTCAAACATCAAAATTAGTTTATGAACCTTAATTTCCTCTCACTCATCAAACATTTGTTGTAAAATCATCTCTCCATGTAATCCATTGACTTGAAGAAACCAATTTTATGCAATAACATCTTCCTACACAATATTTTTCAATGTGGTGACAAATCATATGCGAGTTTCATCGGGATCAAGCGGCATCTCTCTCTTCTAATAAGATTGTGTATAAGAATGATCTGTAATAATTCGTTTTGTATCTTAATCGGATAGAAAGATGGACTCCTTAAAATTGCCCAACGCATTTTATGAATTCCAAAGCAACGTTCTGACTTGTTTGGTGCACAAATGCATGCTTCATATTGAAATGTTCTCGAGAGTCATTTGGGATAAACCATCCCTCCATTACGAAAAGTGATCTTGTTCCCTAGAATTCTGAGAAATCCTTGACCATTAGTATAACCGGCAATACAAAGGTAATAGTAACCTAACATTAAGAAAATATCTAGTATTAGTTTAGTTCATCAAATCCACACATTCAATCTTTTCATGTCCAACACTTTACCACTAGGTACTCTTAAGCCATTAGGTCTATTTAATTAAATCACGTAGCACCCTTAGTCGGAAGTTGAACCTTCCGTCGGTAGCACAAATATGAAGCCTCCATATTCCCCCACCTACAGACTTTTTGAAACATTGGTTTGATACTTCACTTTCTTGTTCTATATCTTGCTTTATCCAACTTAGATTACCTTTACTTTAATATAAAGTTCATCGGTGCTCTCAAACAATTTCTAAACAAATCCACTAATTAATTTAACTCAAGTACATTAGAAAATAACAAATAAATGACTAAACATTGACATATAAATATTAGAAAGATCAAACTAATTCAATGACATACCTTAAACATTTTCCACAATATCGATTGCAATTCTCAAGAAGGATAAACACCTTAAAAATAATTTGATGTAATATTAACTTGCACATAACTTTTGAATTGAAGTATCTACTAATCGTCTCCCACGACTGTATAAATCTACTAACAATAAAATGCGGTTCTTTGCATGATGAAAACAAGTATGTGCAAAATAGCACACACTTGCTCACTCTAATGTAAGCAACATGCTGTAACCTGTTTCACCATGAAAAGTAATAGTTCACATGGTACCGCCTAAATATTATCCCTATCCATCTAGGATTGACTAATGCAAAAAACTTCGCTTTCTAACAATCTATTCTGAATGATAAACGTGTTTACATTGATTTGCAAACACTTGATTCTTGTTGACAATATTTCTCCTCATATTGTACCACGCTACAAACATATATCAAAGGAATTTGATCATCATCATACATATAAAATAGTTTTCCATCTCCCAATTCATTTGCAATGTACATCACAATAAGCTTCCATGATCCATACCTAAGGTATGGAGATGTAAATGAAAATATAGTTAGATAAGAAAGCATAAACGGAAGAAAATGCAAACAATTGATACGAGGTGAGGCGATGATGTTGCGAGTAAAAGCGGAAAAGCTTGTGATGAAAAATTGAGAAAAAGAGCTAAAACACGGCTGACAGCCCAGCACCGGCTTCCTCCGGCGGCCGGAGAAGGTGGTTTCCCTACCCACGGACAAAACAATTTTTGACCAAAACCAACACACATCACAAAAGTTTGTGAATATTAGCATTTTTGCCAGCCTGGAGCTAGGCCAACCTATGTGTTTAATTTATGAAACATAATAACATAAATATACGGATTGACATGTGTAAATCCCTGAGTTCAAGAAACCTAACCATTACACATTTATAGCGGTAATTACATTTCTAGTAATTTAGTTTGAGATTTTGAGAATGCACATTTAAGAACAATATTTTTTGGCTATGACAAGCAGCTTTAGTTTATAATGAACCCCAATATCAACGATGCCAGGCACATTTTTGTAACAGTAGAGTTGGTACATGTGAAAGAGTTCAATTAGGCGTTGTACATAGTTAAGAATATGTCATATGAACATGTATCTGATATGCCAAAAAATGGCAATAACTGCCCTACATATCACAAATGCTCTATAAAAAAATAGAACTCTAAAATTTTTTCACATACTAAACTAGAATATAGGAGAAGAATCAAAGGAATTGAGCTCCAAAACTATAAGCACAGCAACTTTACATTTCATTGTTTAAATTTAAGTTCCACAATAAAATGGACTATATAATATATATATATATATATATATATATATATATATATCTAGAGAGAGAGAGAGAGAGAGAGAGAGAGAGAGAGAGAACAATACATCACAAGGATAACTTGCCTGCTTCCGAAAAATTATCTACGCAAGTTAAAGAAAGTCAAACCTTATCTTCACTGATTTTTTTCCTTCTAATTTAAGTTTGAATCATTTCTTTGAGGTATTCTATCTATAAACAAAATAGCCAACAAAATTTGGAAACAAGAAGGAAGAAGAATAAAAGAAGGAAAAGTACAAACTATATTCTAGATAACTTAAATTTGACACAATAACTTATTTCTAGCAAACCCACGAGAAAATAAATAAAGATAAAAGAATGAACATACTGATTTTTAAGGCTTACGTATTTGGCAGGAAGTTGAAATCTTGGGGAAAAGAATATTAGAAATTAGCAACCTAATTATAACATAAAACCATTTCAGTTAATTTGATTTATTTAATAGCAAAAAAAATAAAGAAAGAAAGCAAAACTTTTCCTTATAATTCAAAAAACGATACTCACCTCTGCAGGGGTAAAATATCTAGGCGACACTGCATCAGGAGAAAAAATTTTACACTTCTTACATTACCAAGTGCCTCATTTAAAAAAAAGTATGTTAATAGAAACCTTAATCTATCAAGTACAGAAATATTTTGAACCAATGATAGCAATTTTAAGAAGTACACAAATAAACCATCATGGCACAGCTGAAACAACAAAATTAACCTAATGGAGTAGATGCATGATCCAAATCTAATGTTAGGAAACTAGATCAAAAACATTTATCTAGTAAAATAACCAAGGCGGTAACTAGAAACTCATTTTTATTCTTGGAATATAAGCGTCCATAATAGAATCATTTACATTTCACTTTGTGCCAAAGACTAACGAGCGATGAAAGTCGACATAGCATGCGACCATAGTCCCGACATGAACTAAATAAATAGCTATAGTACACATTAGTATTAAAGTACTAACATTATTGCGAAGAAGAAAAATATTTTATACGAAGAGTTTAAGACCACATGAGCTACGATACCGCAGAAACTATTACGTGCGACCTTTGAACTGACACAAAAGAAATACAAAATTTCATTTAAAATGAAATTCGAAATTCAACACAAAGAAATCAAAAATTCACACAAAAATTTAAAAACTTATACAGGCAGTATTCAGCACGAAAATTTAGAACTAAACACGAGCCAGTATTCAACTGCTTTAAAGAAATCAAATTTGGTAATATTATAATAATTTCGGACGATCAATAACAAATTTACAAAGCGAGAATTTAGTGCCGGCCGCTTAGCGATGACCAACTGAAAGCAATCATCAAAAATTTCAGAAATTCATATTACCAAAAACAATCTTAAAACGGAAAATGAAAAAAACAAGAATCAAAGAAAACAAGAACACACGAGATTAGTGAGTTATGACGAATTAGTCTACATCCTGGCTGACTCAATCGAGAGATTTACTATGAAGAAAGGAATCTGAGTTACAATGTTTCGCCGAGGAAGGGCGATAGGAGCGGAAAACCCCTCCACGCCAGATTGGCCGGGGAGGCGATTCCGCGGGCTCTCACGCGAGGCTGCTGGACCGAAACTCCACGGATCGACAGATGATGAGATTGATTCGGTCTTCTTGGAGTTTGGCGGCGAATCGGCGACGCGAAAGTCAGTCAGCTTCAGCGTTAAATGAGAGAGAAGGAAGTCGAGAACACGCCTGCAGATGCTCCGGGGCGGACCCACAGGCTGGGGGGTTAAAGCCAAGACAAAATAACCACATACTAATAATTTTGTCCCGGTTTAGTCGGTCTGACGTCTAAACTTGTTTCAGCTATTAATTTTTTGTCAATTACAATTAAACCTTTGTCAGAAACACCAAAACCTGGTATAAGGTTTCCATCACAACCTCTAGGGGTTTTGTAATACCATAATTGGAAAATATTTTTACAAATCATAGAACAAAAATAAGTATTTTCAAATCTATAACATATTATCATTAAAACACAATTTAAGATCATAAAAATGTGAAATCATCATTTAGAAAACTTTTGAATTATCGGTGTTAAAATGTAGCTTGTGTTTTAAAGATACCGATTCAATGTAAATTATAGAATTATGAGTTGTGAACTTTGAAGACACAATTTTAAGGTATAAAGTGTAATCGTGTTTTGAAAATACACGATTTTAATGTAAAATTATTGAAGTCTTGTTTAATATAAGCGGATTTCTGTAACTAAAATCAGTAAGATAGTGAGTAGAATACTTGATGTCATTAAGTAAGAAAAGAGGAATTTTCAAAGTAAAGAAAATATCATTAAGTTGTGGTGTTACCAAAATCCTGATGTTTGACAGTTGTTTGTTTGATTGTGATCTGATTTCAAGATGCCATGGCTCACCTGAAGCAGCCCAGCTCAAGGCCCCAATACCACCATATCTGTGCCTCGTTTTTGTTTGTTTAAATGTGAATCTGCTTAACTAAATATTAATTCATTTTCCATTCTGTTCCATTTTGGATTTTGAAGATCTGTCGTTTGATGGGTTCAGCTATTAATGTGTTGATGACATATTGGAGATTTTCCTGACTGGGGGTGTGTGACAGTGGGGTGGCAGCTTCAGGCTCGGCTATATTTGAGTGATCTGTGGGTGACAGCGATGTGGCTGGATTGGATCTGGTGCATGATTTCAGATCTGTACTTTAAGAGCATAACGGATGGCCAATCGATGTCAGTCTTAAAGATGACCGACCATCGCGTGGATAACAACCAAGTGAAAAAACAGTCAAATCATATTTTGTGGAAAAGCGTTTTTATGAAAAAGAAAATGGTAGAGAGGATCATGGAGTTGGGTTTCTGTAAGAATGACAAAAATCCTTCCCTTCTTTGGCGAGAAAGGGATTCGAAGAACAGGATGAGATTCGCATTTCGTTAAACGTAAATACGATTCTATAATTACAGAGTGTTTAGTGTTTTGTAAATCAGGGTATTTATTCAGGCCGAAACATTGATTGACGATCCGACTAAATAAATGCATTTACAAATAAACGGCTTTTGATGACGAAAGAGCATATCAGTTTGTATTGGGTAAAAACATGACATAGATTAGATTACATTGTTTACCATTGTTATCGATCTACGAGAATGAAATAAAGAAAGGTTAGGGTTGAAGATATGGATCTTCCACATGAATAAAAATTTCAAATTAAATAAAGGCCAGTAATAATTTCGGTTTACAGGTGCGTTCGGTTAAAAATAAAGTGTTCTTCTAGATCTGGGTGACCAAAAGCGGTTTCTCCATTGGAATGTCTCGAAATCACAGCTACTTTGGTAAGATTTGACCAATTAGAGGCGATTCGGATTTACAGTTTTGAGGCGCGCATCAGCAGTTCCAGTTAATAAATAAATGGTTTGATCAGCGAAAGTGCACTATAACATCTCATATTTGCCATAGTGGAATGGGTAGAGTGATGAAAATGGGTGGTAGAGATAATCTGAATGTCATTTGAGAAAAGAAAGGATAGTGGTATTAATGGAATTGTTTTTAGTTGGAATAAGCCGATCGAAGAATAGTGATTCTTCTCGGTAAAAGCAAAAAGCAAACGTGAATTTGAAGATGGGGTCTGTGATGACTCCGAAGGAGGAATTTTGGAAAACGTCTAGCTTCTCTCAAATATCGAAAGATCGAGACAGTCGGCGAGTCTTGGAATGAGAGGAAAAGCTCTTTCTAGGGAGAGGAACACAGCAGTGGTACCAGGATTTGGGAAGTTCTTGGGTTTTATTCCTTCTTCATTAACTTTGTTGATGTTTGAGAGTGGACTGACCGTGGGGCGTTGATCAGTCAAGTGATGTTACAGGACAGGAATTAATATCAATTCCAGTCGTTGAAAAAGTGACACCATGTTGATTTGATTTAATTGTTCTGAGTGGAGTGTAAAATCATCTTCATTGGTTTGGAAAAGTGGGAGACTGACCGTGAAATCTGGGGTTCACCAGAGGCGAACTTATGGTTAGTGTTGTGAGGAGCAGTGAAGCCCTGGGTTTTCTGTTCCATGGAAATGACTTAGAAAATAAATTTATGAATTAATGTTTGAGTCAATTAGTTCAATTGAATTATAGTGTTTGATCATTAAAAACACGTATGAGCCCCCTGAGGCACGGTATGTGATGAAATGTGGCCATGGCGTGAGTTGTGTGATTTGATTTTTGGCGAGGGCTCTCATGCATGTTTCTCTTTACAGCAATGACCTCGGCCATAAACTAGATTGTGCATGCATTCCACTAACTCATACCATGGGTACCCTGGATTCTGATGGAGTAGTGCATGGGGGTGAGTATAGTGAATAGTTTCAGGAGGGTTATCTAAAACTAAAACAGTCGGAGGGTGATCATAAATAATATCGGTAGGCGGGCAGACCCAGATTGATATCTCCCAGCGGGAGTGATCCATAAATAATATCAGTGTGGAGGCAGACCCCGTGTATGCTGGGAGGGTTTGTCCAGAACCGATGACGTAATAATTCACTGCATAAGAGGCTTTGTAGGGTGTAGAGGGTCGGTGAGACTGGTATGGAGTTGATCAATGGCAAGACGTTCAGTGGATCCAGTGTGTTTATGAATGTGTTTGTCTGAACGTTGTATGCGCCGTGGAGGCGCCCGCGTTGGGTTGATTCCTCCCAGGCTGATCAACTCATACCGGGGGACCACCCTGTTTGTGTGGTACAAGGAGCGTCACGAGAGGGTGGCTGAAATCCTGATTTGAGTTTGAAGAAACCGGGATTGTGGCTTTGGGTTTATGATGTTCCTTATGTAATGTTGAATCTGCCAATTATAATATACATGTGTTGCCTGAAATGCTTTGTTTTGAACTCTTCAAAACTATGTGGATATAATTGGATTCATAGTTGGTATCATTTTTATGAATTATTGTATGCGGGCCCAGTGGTCGTTTTACTTTCACTTATTAAGCGATCATATTGGACCTCAATATGCAGTGATGATGTTGATGGGGGCTAAGTGCATCTTGTCTTCGGTTTTGATTTTGTATGTGGGACCACGGTCATTGGGTACATTTAGGACAGGTGCCAGCCACTGGGTGAGCTCCTCGTGCACAGGAGAGACTGCCGTTCTGTGAAATAATGGTGTGGTGTCGGGGTGGCAGCGTCCACCGGGGGTTGTGGTGGTCAACGGACCTAAAGTTTAGGGCGTACGCCTTCCTCCCAGAAGTCATTTATATGACCTTTGTGGGAGTTTAGGCTCACATGCTTATATATGGAGCACGAGGGACTCAGTCAAGTCTTTAATTAAATAGGTTTACCGGCATGAGGAAGAAGATAGAACCATGAACATAGTAAATTAATATTAAACCATCATATATGACCCTGTAATTATGCAATTATACAAAATTAAAATTGTAAATATGAGTTATAACCAGTCATAATTAATAAATTAATCTATTCTCCCTTGGGACACAGCTTATAATCATAACACCAGATGGCACTAAGATTTATGAACACAACCAATCGCCTTGTTCTGCCTTGAGGAGGATGAGTGAATGCTTTATAATGAATCATTTTGCAGCCAGGGCTATTAATCAAAATCACCGTCAAATGGCAACAGAGAGACTTACATAGTGTGCAGCAATTTATTTGAATCAATACACCGAGAGGATGCATAAATCACCCATAATCAAATTTTCTTGAGTGAGGAAAATTTATTGAAGTATTGTTCAATAAAAGAAATCGTTTTAATAGACTCAATCTTATCAAAATGACACAAAATCTCAGACCAACTGACAAACGTCAAAATGTGTTGCGGTAATACTTGAAAATCTACAGGCTTTCCTTACAAAATACATGAAAAGACAAAATCCACTAAAACTAGTTACAAACACAACAACAATCTCATGAACGATGTATTGAAACATACAAATAGTGTAGCCACGGTTGTGAATTTCAACACACTTACTATTGATGAGTATGTTCAAATTTACAAATACGGGACTCTTAGCTTTCTCTTTAAATAAAAATTAAAGTGCTTGGAAAGTAGTACTGCTAAAGTGTTCTGAGAAAGGAATACAATTATTAGGGTATATCTGAATGATTTCAGTTGAAGCGAATTGAACAACCTCAAAATTTGAGTAGAGTTTTTAACCATATTTCCCATGCAATATGCCTTTCGCAGCACTTATACTCTACCTCCACTAAGTGAAGAAGCTATGGGATTGCTGCCTTACTTTTCACAAATATTCATTCTGATAAGTATTGATAATTAACGCTACCAAAGCTAATAATAGAACCTTTGACACCAAAATACATTTAGCCCAAGATATGAAATATGGTTTGCCTTATATCTTCCAAAATGCTTTGCATTTAAATTAAAGTGTTTAATTACAGATATTTAGTGTGCAGTCCTTTACAAATATCTGATAGATTGAATATCTGTTCATGGTCGATTAGAAAAATTTAAGATTCCTTCCCTCACTACTAAAGATCCTTTATATTTTAATTTCAAATTTATATGATAGATTTATCTTTATGAATAAAAAGAAATAAAAATTAATGAGAATTTCTAAAATAAGATTTAAACAGAGTTCCAGTGGACTGAAATATAATGGAAGAAAAGCAGTTTATGACAAAATCACTTTGTAGTTCAATGCAGATAAAGTGATGGATGTGAAACTTGAATGTCAAAGGCTCAACTAATTAGAATGGATTTCTCTAACTTTACATTTTACTATCCAGCTTGCACGCTTCTATCTCGAATGAGTGGGTGCAGACTTCTAGTAGTCATGGTGTGGTGGGATTTGTAGAGGGAGCTACGGTGGGTTATTTGGCAGGCGGTTGTTTAGAATTGTCTTAGCGACGAGTACACAGTAGTGGTGGAGCAGTATTGGTGAATGGGCTGGTGGTGGTGACTCTTCTCTGGGGGGATTGCATATTTGACGTCAACAATCTTCAGATGAGTGGTGAATCTTGAGAGACAAGGTAGGAATTGAGGGTGTGGTGGAATCCAGTGGCAATGGAATCTGTTGTCAGACAGAGAGGATGGAAGCGGAGAAGTGGTGAAGGAAAAACGGACTCGACAAATTTAACATGCTGAGACATAAATTTTTGGAGGTGGATGGATCATGCAACGAAGGTAGTGTGAGCACTACGGGTTAAGGAGTATCGAGGAAGACACATGGTTTGGATTGAGGTTCTAGTTTGGTGGTTGTATACGGTCCAGGCCAGGGATAGCATAAACAACCAAAAATTTTGAGTTTAGTAATTTGGAATTCTTTGAGAAAATATTTTTTCATATGGAGAGGAAAGGTTTTGTATGGGTGTGGGCATGCGATTTATTAAATAAACTGTTGTGGCTAGAGCATAAGGCCAATAGCTTAAAGGAAGAGAGGCATGAGAGAGTAATGCTAATCCAGTTTCTGATATGAAGATGCTGCATCAAGAAAAGCCATTGTGTTCAGTGTGTGGTGGGTGATAAGATGAGAAATACCATTTTGTGTGAGAAAATGGGCAAGTCACGTATATTCTACCCCATTGTCAAAGTAAAGTGTTTTGATGGTTTTAGAAAAGTGTTTTTCAACAATTTCTTTAAATCTAATAAAAATATCTTTGACTTCAGACTTTTGTTTGAGATGATAGAACCAAATATATATGGTGAAATGATCAAAAATGACATAATATTGATCATTGTTTGATAAGAATTGGAGAATTAAACCGGAAGATAGTTTGAAGGGTTGAGGAGAACTAATGGTAGATTGGGAAGGCGTGATAATTTGTGGCTTTTTATTACTTGAGCCGGGTATTACATGAAAATTGATTGGAAAAAGAAGAAGAAAGTGGGTTATTTTGGGAAACAGAAATCTCTTTACGAATCATGTTTAGGCGTCTAATCTTTGATGCCACTCCTTATAAAGTTGTTTTGATCTTTGGAAAATGCAAAAAACAAGAGATTGGAATACCAGGCCACTCATAGCATGCATCATGGTTTGACTCTGGTGAGTTTCCCCATGTGAATGTCCTTTGAAAAGTTGGTAAAATACAGAGACATTATTTGAGTAAAGTGAAATTGAAATGGGATTCTTTTTCATAGCGGGAACACGAGGGGACATTTATCAATTGAAAGAGTAACTATGAGTTGGCCGGGGAGGGTGAGCCGATTATGAGTAATGGGACGAGCCATCACCAATCATAAATATCTGTCGAGCCATTGTATGGAGCATGTAGGGAGAGATTGTTTAGATCGGTTATATTTTATGGTGACTCCAGCATACAGGATTCAAGATCTGTTAATCTGGGAGTATTGGGCATGTGGGCCTTAGTTTGCCATGGAATTAGCGAGTGATTGGGCAAACGGGAGAAAGGACTTGATGCTGTGGATGTATTGGCAGTTGGGACTGGCGAGAATAGAGACACACGTTTTGTGTATCATGCTTTAGCCTAAAATTTGGCCAACTTATAGCCAAGTATGGCCGAGAAAGACGATGAAGCGGGTTGGGGTAGGCGTGTTTGGTGGAGTAGAATACTTGTTTTGGTGATTAATTGGAGGGATTTCCTGAATGATTAATTGGTGTGAAGAAGGTGTGAAACTTGGTGCTGGATTTATGGATGGGGTTAGTAGTGGCGGGGAAGCAAAAGGGATCTGGTTTGTGGTGAGCCTGAAGCCTCAAAATTGAGCAGCAACTTTTTTCTTATGAACACTAAGGTTATGAGGCATATCTCTCACGGCGATTAACGTGGCAGTTCTTTGTATTTCATCACCAGAGGTACCGCCAGTATCTATTAAATGGGGATCTTACGCATCTGGTGCTCCAAGAAGGGCAAGTTCATCATCCTTTGCGTTCATGGATTACCGAAACGTTGTGACCTTTACGCCGTGACGCCCGCAGCCCTCATGCGAGGTTGGTTTTGGCTTTTTATTGTGCGTGAGAGAAAATGGCGTGATCAGTAGCCAGGATGACACTTGCTTGCGGGCATGTGGCTCTGGGCACAGCCAGTAGAACGATGGCGGTGTGAGTAGGTGTTGCATTGGGGTCTTGGTCTTGTCTGGATCGGAAGGAGGGGGTGTAATGCGGGGTTGTTTCATTTTGTGTGTGAGAGTGGTGGGGACATAGTTTGAGCCATCTATATATCCTAGGAGGTCATATCCAATGAAGAGGGTGTGAAATTGCAGTTTCCATGAGAGGTAGTTGGTGGATGTGAGTTTAAGAGGAGTTTGGGCAGCAACATTTATATTGAGAAGGGTATTTTGAGATTCATTGGTGTTTAGAATGGAGAGGAGTGTAGCCATGGGCATTTAGTGGAGAAGGCGGGTGGAAGGGAAAAGTTAAAATGAAAAAAAAGAGTTTGTTATATTTGATTCAACTCTGATACCATGATAGAATTGTAAAGCTTAAATATTCTTATTGATAGAACAATCGTATTTAAATACATCAGAAGATAATTGAAGATCTGAGCTAGGAAGGTTACAAAGTTTGGATCTACAAACTAGTTTAACTAAATACATTGAATAGTTCAAACCAAAATGGAAAAGCTAGCGCACTCGATTTGAAGCAGCTAATTATGTCTCTATTAGAAACATGGTAATAAAAGCATAAGTAATAGAAGACAAATGATCATATTAGAGTATCAATGAGAAATGACATTGAATGCATTATTGAAATTATCCATCCTTGTACTTAATAAGAAAGATCAATATACGTCTTGAGCGAGTAGAAATCTACTTTTTATTTGATTCTGGTTCAAATTCTTGGCCCTTGAAATGAATGCTGTTATTGACCATTTAAGAGCAACTCCATTGCAAGTTGCTAAAATGAAGTGCCAAATGCATTGCAACCACGAGCAGTGTTTAGCACCTGAACATTTTTGCTCCAATGGTAGGTGCCAAAATGAGGTACCATTTTAATAATTAAATGTTTTTGTTAAAAAATATAATTAAACTTAACAGTTATATTTAGCAGGTATACTCATACTTGATCGTAATTTAATGGATATATTGTATAGTAACAATTTTAATTTCAATTTCAAATTTCAAATTTCAAAGCTCGAATTTCAATTTCAAATTTCAAATTTCAATTTTATCAGCTGAAATTTAATTTCAAATTTCAACGATTCTGAATTCAAATTTGAAATTTCAACATAAAATAAAAATTTTAAAAATTATAATTAAGTCATAAATATGATATTTTCTCATGTTTTTCATCCAGCTATATACACCCCATTCTAACACTGGTTTTCCTATATCTCCTTTCTCTTTGGCTGTTTATCCTTTCATATTTTAAGTTCATCAAGTGATGAATCGTTTTCCTAATATTTTAGGAGAGATCCTCAACATTATTGAAGAAGAGAAGACTAATGTTGATTTGGATGTGTCTGTAACTTCTGGGAGTCCGAGAAGGGTTTAGTGAAGGGCTGGCTAGAGGCATCGTGGTTAGTTCAGACCACGGAGACGGTTAATCGTGGTAGAGTTGGAATGCGAAAGACTCTATACGTGACTATACTACCTTGTGTATATATTGAGTTTTTTGAAGGAGGTTCCACGAATGGAGTCGTCCTCTTTTCTTCGAATAGTAAATGAGGTTGAACAATATGATCCATTACTTCATTCGAAGAACAGATGCGTTGGAGTTCCACCGGTTTGTCATCCTTCAAAAAGATACTTGTTTGCTTATAGGAAGATTCTTGCCTACGAACACGGCCCGGTCATGGATGGTATCGAGTGGAGCTTTCTGACCATAGAGAGTGAGAGGTTTGTAGAAAATTTGTTATTGCAATATGTTGGCGACCATTACTGAGGTCACAAAACAATATCGATATTGCTCGATTGCTACAAGCGGGAACAACGTGAAGCTGTGGAAGCATTTAAGGATCAGTGGGTTGCGGACTTGGGACTTGGAGGGGGTTGGTATCTTCCAAAAGACAGAAATTTTTGTTTAAATCTGTGGTTGGGCATTAAGACAAACAATCATGTTTTGGGAAGACGTGATCTGAGATCTTTGGATGAGGAAGTTAAGACATTTGTTGTTAATGTTTGACTGAAATGATATTCTGATCTGACCCATGTTGTTACAAAGATGGTGATCTTCGGGTGACTAACATATAATTAACGGTCCTTGGTATAGAGCTAAGGATATTATCTAGGCGATGGTATTTATCCAGCGGTCGACAAAATTCGTGAAAAGATAGAGCGGGCATTTGGGGTACTTCAAGCCCGTTTGCAGACAATAAGTGGACCCGACACGTTTTGGGATGAAGAAACACTTTGAATATTATGAAGCGATGCCATGTATAATATGGTCATTGAGGGCGGGATGTTGGTAACAATGGCTTTGATGGAAGTGATGCAAATCCGCTTTGTAAAAATTAACCTTCATGCGTATACACGAGGAATTAGAAGACTTTCCTTAAACTCATTGTCGGATCGAGGGGATAGTGCTCATTCTCGGCTTGGGTGGGTTCTTACTCTTCGGACGTTTGTGGGAGCGACATGGCAACTAACGGCCTCTATGAACACGGTTAGGGATGTTTTTCAATTCCAATTTCAATTTCATGTTGTATTTAATTCCAAATTTCAATATCATGTTGTATTTAATGAGAAACAATTTCAATTTCATATTTGTATTCATTCAATTCAATTTCATATTTGTTTTTCAATTCAATTTCAATTTCAAGTTATATTTTCAATTCGATTGCAACATAATAAATAGTGACTACAAATTAAAAAATAATAGCAACATAATAAATATGACTAAAATTAAATATAGTTTCATAACCTATCTTGGGTTATTCAATGTATTACATGAAGGTCCGTAAGCGTGTCTGGTTTCCATGATTTTCTGGCATCTCTTTGCATTGAATTTGCTTGCACATGTCTTTTCTTCAATTACCAGTATTTCGATGTTCTTTAAATCTTATCTTTGAGCATATTTTGTTACATCGCTCCCGACTTTTTGTCAGTTCCTTCCATTCTTTCATTCCGATGGTGATGATCGTGATCTTTGAGCATCGGTTTGCCCCTCTTTGTTTTTAGATTGGCTTTAACCGAAGCCTTTACACTTGATGGCCTATCGAGTTTGGGGAGGACGGCGTTGATGTCATCCCTAAATATGGAGTTGAATAGCGAGGATTCGGCAGGGTGGTGACCTGTTCTACTCCCACCCGTGTTGTTGCTGACGAGGACTACCGGTTGAATGAGTTTTTGTCTCTTTTATTCTTCGGTCGATTGGTAGTCCATTTCCGCTCCATTTTCAATATATTCAGCAATCTTTAAATAGTACAGAAATGGTTTCAGGATTATAACATGGCTTGTTCTTTTGCCGTAATTTAAAACATATGGAAATTATTGATTAATAGTTAAATATCCAAATCATACTAGTGTAAAATAAGTTTATAACCTCTTTACCATTGTATTTTGCTCAGTGTGTCCACTTTGTCGGAGGCTTTCAATTTGACTATGAAAACCGACAAATTTGCTGCATTTTGCATTTATATCACTCCAACGACTTTTAATAAGATTCAAAGACGCTCTATGATTGCCTCCACCTTCTGGAGATAAATATTGCGATATTCTTTCTTAGAATCACGCACTTATTTGTTCATTCCCAGTGGTACATCTTTGCTTGTTCGCCACGCGGACACAATTAATTTCTATCTTCTTCTACAAAGAAGTTTCTATGCTTTGTTCTTTAGATTTTTCAATGTTTGGAGCGACTTCATTTTGTCACGGCGCATCTGTAGGTTGCTTTGGATGATATCATCAACAAATCGGTGTGGATTCATAAGCAAATCGATTCAAAGAACCCAGAAATATATTATTGTAGAATCCATCTAAAAAAAAAATTATAATCAATTAATAATAGAATAAGCAATTTATAAAATTATACAAATAAATCTTCACAAAATATATATAATTAATTTAATGAGTAGCAATTTATCAATTAAAAATTATCAATTCATAATTTAAATTTAAAATCAATTTATAGAATTTAAAAGAATAGACAATTTTTAATTCAAAAGTATAATTAATTTGAGTAATAATGAGCAATTTATAAAGTTGCCAAATTAATACACCGGATATAAAATTTATAATTAATGTAGAAATATTTGCAATTGTCTCATAGCCATTTTAAAAACAAAAATTAAATTAAAAAAGGAAAAATTGCAATTTTATCAAGCAACGACCATAAGTCAACATGACTTCAATTTGGAAAGGAAATAACTTTTCGCGACCCTCTTCCTCTTCCTCATACGCCTTTATGCTTCTCCTATAAACCATGACTCTTTCTTGCTTCCTTCCCTCTTCCTCCACTCCTTCTTTCTTTCTTCCTCTTCCTCCTTTCTGACACAGCACCTCAGTTTACATAGAGGCTAGGGTTCGGAAGGCTAGGGCTCAGGGAGAAGACGTTCAAAAGAGCTAGGGTTAGGGTTTAGCTAAACCAAATGCGCAAGGTGAGTTCGCTTTTCCTTTGATTTTTGTCTATTTATAAATTTCAAATGAATATAGGGTTGAGAGATCAGTTGAGTGCACGGGATCATCATGGCTTCTCCTTCTAACAAATTGACAATTTACCTACAGGGAAAATTCTGTAGGTAATATAAAAAAATTCATTCAGTATTAAATTTTACTCACGGAATACAGTAACCTATATTTCGTAGGTTGTTGTAGGCGTAGGTAAATAGATACAGATGGAAAAATCAATCGTGAGTAAATTACCTACAATTCACATTCATTAAATTGTAGAAAAGTAATGAAATAGTAAGGTGAGGAAATTTACAAATGGTGAAATACCAACAAAATTCATTACAAGATAATATGGAAGTATTTACCTACGGAAGTCCGTCAGATATTTTGTTAAGTTCTGAATCGAAAAATATATATTCGAGAGGTTTTGAACTCGAATGTGAACTTGGGAAAACATGGAGGATCCGCTCAGGCAACAATAATGTTAGATAAATTGAAAATATTATATATATCATTCCTCAACATTTATGTGTGAAAAATAAGCATAACATTAGAAGCTATTTCATTTTATAAATTTACAAAATATTATTATAATTACATTTATATTTAATAATATCAAGTATTAAGAATAAATATTTCAAAAGTATCAAAGAAAAGATAAAATTTACCTACGGAACACTTCCGTGATAATGTTCATGGTATTAAAGTTTGTAAATGGAAAGTACCTAGAACTTATAAATCGATAATTTTAAAAACAGATGATGAGTGATTTTCAAACAAATTACGTCGATAAATGGTGCCTAAGAGTTGGCGCCTACATGCAGCGGAAGGTACCTACGGAACATGTTAGGAAATGTTTTATCATTAAATATTACGTAGAGTAAATGGTGTTTAAAAGTTGAAACGCCTACATCTGTGTGAAAGTACCTCTGAGAAAACCATCGATAATTTTCGTAGGTATTAAGCGGTACATGTGGTAGTAGCAAAAATGGAAAAAATAATATGCTTTTTGTTCCATTCAGGCCCATTCATCGGTAATTACCAGCAAATTTAATCGTCAGTAATTTTTGCATGCATGCTTGTGAATTTCTTGTAGTGTATTTTGCATCCTCCTCTTTCTCTCTCCACGGTTGCAAAATATGGCACCCGACATCACGGATGGCATTTCTATGCGCCGATGCCATCTCCGTTGGAGCATGGTTTTGTTTTTCTAGGGTCTTGAATTTTGGATTCGGAGTATGACACACGATAGCGACTCAGTTGGAGTTGCTCCAAATATTCCTATATATTAATATCAATTAGAAAAACGTCTGAAGTTTTGTTGCCAAAGATAGACTAGAAATTATGATCTGTCTGCTTAGGAAACACATGTGCATGCTCCAACAAGATATTATTTGCTAATAGGTATTGCTACACCTGTCACCTACCCCTCATTCTATATTCCTCACTTGCCCTGCCTTTGCTGAATTTTACCCGTTTCAAAGATATTTTTTTGAGAGAATTCCTCTAATTATGAATATCAAGATTTTCCTCTCGTGGAGGAATGTCAAACTAGAGTTTGAGATTTTTGTTGGAAAAAGATGGCTGGAATAATGTTGAATTTTCTTTGTTAAATTGTTGATTTTCTATTGAAATGAATTTTCTCTTTAAATCACTCCATCGAAGGCTAACGACGATTTGGCATACATGCATGACATTATGGATTCATTATAGTTAATATTAGAAGATGATTCGAGATAAAAATATAACAAAATTGATGATTAAAAATGTGATTTACATTGAATGCTTTTAGCTTCTCTCCAAGCTAATAACTAGCAGTGAATTATATTAAATTTAAATTTGGAAAACTTTAATCCTCTCCAATTCGGTGTGCTGCCTGCAAATATTTTTTTGTTTTGACAACTATTTACAACTTTATTATAATGAAATCTGTTTATAAAATTGATATCTATTGGGACTTGAACCTTAGACCCTCCTCTTCCTATTCTCGTCCGAGCTTTTTAACCACTTGAGCTAAGTTTTATTGGTCTTTTAAACCATGGATTATATATAAAATAAAAACTTCTTTAAGTTGATGTGAGAGACAGAATGAAGGTTCTCATCTATGCTAAGAAAGAAAAACTTCTTGTATTGGATGCGAATCTTGGGATGATATTTCTACCAATCCATTAGCAATGCGATTTTATGCTAATGGGTGACAAAAAGTGATAAAAACTTGTTTGAGGAATATTAACAATGATAAACAAATGAGGATCCATGGTTGAGAAATTTTAAGGCTTTCGAAGTTGCTTTGAAGAACTATTTGTCGGTAATCTCATAAAACAGGAGGTATTAAATCTGTGCACATAGCATGGGCTCCATGTCATTTAGTACCATTTTAGGCGTGGGCATGTGAGGTTGTCTTACAGTATATATTTGGTGTCATAGCTTTTCTCTTTGTAAATATCCACCAGTTCCTGTGCCAGTCAAGCGCATATGTAGAATTCGACCTGTGTGATTGGAATAAAGATGGATGAAGTAATGCAAATGGATGGATGAAAGAGTGCACAAGTTAGATAACACTTCTACTTGGAAATGTTGATAAAGCTATCCTCTACTTGTCTAATACTAGGGCTCTTGGTTCATCTACATATTTTCCTGATATGCATTTTACTTCAGACTTTGATAGACACACATGCCAAGATTCATCTCGGAAAATCATTCAAAACTCTATTGGCCCATTACATAAGAAGAATATATACTATAGAACACAAGTATTGATGATGATAATGCTAATATAATATCTCATATATCCATAAATTATATTAAAAATCAAGCATGAAATCATTTTTAAATAGGAAGAATACATATAGTGGAAGTATTTGAAATTCACTTTCACAGCTCGTCAAGTACAAACTTTGACAAAAACAGAAAAATTATTTTAATGTTATGTCAAATAAAAATGGAATAATGTCGTACTCTGTACAATGTTTCAAAGCTACCGTAAAATATGGGGAACTTGTATTTTACTCAAGTATTCCATGCCCCAAAGCTGCTTTCTCTAAATGCACTCCATCTGGTTGTTTGTGATCCCCAACAAAACTTACATACCCCGCGGGGCCAAGAGAATTCAAATGGCACAACCCTCAAATTCTGGTATATTGGCTTGCGAGAGGACATTTTCAGGATCACTGTGGTCAACATCGACTTTCTCAATATTTCCTGCATCTCAGCAGTTATAAACAGGCCCACATGGATCCAGTGTATGAACTTTGTAGAGCTCGATTCATCGCTCATAAGCATGAGACTGCTGGACCTGCATGGTGTGTATTATTTTATACGTCTCCTGATAAAAACGAATCATATCTAACAATTGAATACTGACTTGATTTGGAAAAGAGAAAAAAATAATTCCCTTCATGTATCTTCCAAAACATGTCTACCATAAATTGCATCCACACTGATGTTTTTTCTTACATGAATTCCAGGATGAAAGATTTTCTTTTCTGGCCCTCTATGAGTCAACATTCCCATGTTTGATTTTGTTTGGATGAAGAGAACTGAAAACGAGACTGTATCATAGGAAAGATGTTTGGAGCCAATAATCACATGTTGAAGAATTTGTCTTGAAGGATGTTACCATCAAATGTTTATACTGAACATTTATAGTACCAGAAAAAAAAAAAAAAAAGATATATCACAATCACATATTCTTTATTCATGCATACTAGACTTGATGAATGGCTGCCCATGACAGAAGACAATATGTACTGTAATCATACAGAAGTGCTTCCATCTCCTGCCTCATGCATTCAAATTCCTGATAGTGTGATGAATAGCTATTATACCAAGAGTGGGTGCCATGCTGGCACACCAGCCAAGAAAGTGTCACCTACGGTGACTTGATCCAAATCTTTCTTAAGCCAAGCATACTGGGCACCTGGAATGAAGATTTTATTAACTATTGGAATAATAGCAATTTTGCTAACCAGCTAAACAACATGCTTCCAATGTCAACTTTAAGATAGGCATACTGGCATTGCCTCAAATGGAGAAGCTGAAAAGTATAATGGTGTCCAAGGCTATATCAATAGAAGGGACAAGATCAGTCCTGCTCATGATTGTGATAACATGTACAACATTATGAAATGTACTCCACCAGCATCAAAGAGTAGTATAAGAACACTGCCGAGCCTGACTCCTCTGAGGAACAACCGTCTTGTCAGATATGTTTCTAAAAGTCATCCCAGCAACGAGGCTCAATTTCATGGTTGCCTTCAATGCATCATAGGAACTAAATGATATTAAGGGCTTAAACCTGGATTTTCAATTCCAACATTTTTGGTCTTGGACTGAATTTTTAAACCAAGGTGAATTTACAATTGCACTTATTTCCAGGGGTACAGGGCGACACACATCAGGTACTAATTTGGGATTTAATTTTTCTCATTAATTGTTGCTCTATTATGTGCAATACGACGACAATATACACAGAGAAACTTAAGCCTAGTTAAATGGTCCGGGAGGTAGTGATTGGTACATGATGAGAGTGTCTTTGTATGTGTGTATTGTTTCTGAGGAGTGTTAAAACTACTCACGATGTTACGAGCTTGGAATATTCACTCTGGAAGGTAACATTTTATATGAATCACAACTTGCATGTGGAGGACTTCAATTAAAAGTCTCTCCATATTTCCCTATTAGGGAGCAATGATTCTTAATTAATGCAAAACTTCAATCAAATTTCTAGACAGAATTCTAAACTACCAAAGTCAGCAGCAGGAAAGGTTCAATTAGAATCATGTGCTACACAAGTTTAAGAACTTTATGATAATGTGATTAACATAAACATACTCTCTGGTTTTGTTTTATAATTTGCAGTAAAAACTGATCCTTGAAGAATCATACATATAGCCTGCACACATTAAGGGAAGCAGATAGTTTATAGAAAAATAATATTCAAACGAGGAGATGATCACAGAGCATACATCATCTATTAATCACTGTCAAGAGTCTTGAAGAAATAAAATCAGGAAAAGGATTTTACATTATACTATTAGAACTGAGTATTAAAAACAATGCAATAATTAGATATCTAGTAGTCTTATGTATTTTTAGATTTAGATTTCACTATAGGTTTCAGGGCATTAACCTTATGTAACAATGATGAGCTGCAGCCAGTTTGTGGTAAGAAAACTGAAATCTTGGGAGAAAGCAAATTCGAGGCTCGCCTTCACACTTACCAGCTCCCATGCGGGGGTTTGATATGTCTCTTCCAGTTGGTATCTGGGAAGGCATATGAAAACACAGGGAGCTCCATTGCCCAGTTGTACGGTACTGATTTGCATAACTCAGGTCTCCAACCATTAAAATCATTTGATGGATCATTTCCTGATCGAGGTGAATCAGTTGTTGTGTCATTATTTTCTTGTCAGGCCCAAATCCCCCACAACTGCTATTCTGGGACCACTTTTTGCAGACTGACAATGAGTTTCAAGGAAGCCATTCTCTACTGGCTGCATTGACTATCCCCCTGTAAACAACCTTTCCCTACCAGGTTCAGGCTGGAAGGTCAGGAGAACATGGCGTAAAGACCCAACAACATTTAATTTTCATGTGAAAAACTCTAGGGGCCAGTATCTTTGCCTCCGACACACACTCAAAGGTCCTCTTTGAACACTAAAGTTTTTAGCTTGGCAATGTTTAACTTCCTAGTACTTCGAAAGCAAATTTTCAGTTAAGAGCCAATTTGAATATCCTTATGGTTCCACTGGAGAACTTTTAAACCGGGTTATTGAAAGATTCCAACATCATCTGGCATTCGGAAATGCTCTGAGATTTTATTAGTAAGCTGACAAGATGAATTATAGTTCAAAGTTTTTCTTTTCCACTTCTTGGTTTGAGATCTGCATATGACTCCAAGTTGAAATAAACTGACAAAAATAAGACTCAGCCATTTATTCTGTACTCTGTAGGAATTGAGCAAAGGGAATAAATTTAATGAACTTAGTGTTGCACATGAAAACCAAGATATTATATGGATGATAAGGGATAAGCCAGGAAATGTGCTCTTTGAAATGTCTACCATGGTGATTAATCAATGACCCATGAAATACCCACACAGAAAATGGGCACTTGCCCTCTTTTTGACTAAACCATGGGGGTAGCAATCTAAAATATATGCTTTGTTCTTTAAATTTGAATTTTCCTGAAAAGAGCAGTTGACCAAAAGCATTCAACCACTGCCAGCAGGCTGGGCTTTTATAATAGCCTTGCAAAGAAGTGACTTCCAGAGATAAAGGACTCAAATTAACATTTACATGTAATGGAGGCAAAAACATTTCTTACAACTAATCTTTAGCCACACAAAAGTAAAAAAAACCACAGATTTTCAGGTTTTTGTTGACTTTGTTACCAATAAACTACATGGTGATGATGCAGAAGTACAGTTCAAAGAATACAAAGTGATTGCAACTGACATAACAGTTAACCTCTGTCTTTATACTGCATTTCAAGCTAAGTTTATACATAAACCTCTTCTAATGGGTTGGAAGGGATCAAGTGGGATACATTGGAGCCAATCGGGGCTCTCAAAACAAAAAACAAATAAAATTGCTCGTCACCAGCTACTTCTGAGAGCTTCAAACAGGCGTGCAATCAGAAGGAAGAAGCTCCAACAAGATTTGTAAAGGCTGTTTGCGGCAACCTAAGGCAATTTCCTATCGAATCACAAAACAGAATAAAAACCGTCCAGTTATCAAATGAGTTTCTCTAATAAATCAAAACTAAACACATAAGAACATTGAACCAGCAAGATTATAAAATAAATGACACCTCCTAAAATCAGTGCATTATAACCAACAAGGTTCTAATAACAGATAGAATATTAATAAACCAAACAAAATAGGACGGCAGAATTGACCTTCAATAATTTTATCAAATGGTCATTCCCAGAAAGCAAATTCAAACCTACCCAGTTTGACAATTAGCATCAAAACAGGAAGGAAATATCATGAGAAATACCTGTAACTTAAGACACCCACATGGAGGATGGAAAATATTAAGTGTTTCAAGGAAATATGGTGACATTTCTTCTGAGCCGAGGATGATCCATCGGCAAGTCATCACTACCTCTCCGAGGCAGGAATCAAACGGTGAGTAACTGGCTGAAAGGATACACTTCAAGGGTGGTGGGTATGCCATCCCCCACTTTTTAACAATTCTGCTATGATAATCAAGAAAATCGTTCAGAGCCAAACACAGTCTAAATCACCATCAGCCTCCTAACAACCACGGCGAGGTGTTGGTGATCATGATAGAACCATTAAAATATAAAAAATTGAGAGTACATAGGCTAGGCGTTTTGAAAGAAGCAGACAAGGTTGAGCGGTATGTTGGAGGTTACAGCTGGCATGTAATTATCTGGAATCAATAATGGATAATATACCATATACTTGGTATTACAGTTTTTAAAGCAGTGAGTTGACTCTAAGGTTGATATTTTGTATGTATGCTGGTTTTGTCTTAAATGGCGTCTTTTAGACAGGATAAAAATCTTTAGATAAATGTTTTGTAAATTCCTTTCTGAAAACCAAATTTTATTCTCTATTGAAATAAAATTTATTCATTAAACTCTGTTACATACAAAGCACTAATACTGAACAATTCAGGCTTCATGATCAGACAGAATATACTAATAAATCATAGAATTATCCTTATGAAAGAAAACACAATCCCATTTTTAAGAATTAAAAATAAAAATATATTCTTTTTAAAAATAAAAAATAAAAAAATATATGAAAAAATGTCTTATCAAAATATATTTTAATTTAATAAGTATTTATGGAAGAAATAAGGTACTCTCGAGGCTCGAGGGCGAAGAAGGTGTTTATCTCAGTGGCTGTGGGATTGAAATCAATGTTGATGGTGGGTGTGAAGATATTGAAGATACAAGTTTTTTTATCATTTCGACCACAAATTCTCCCTTTACCAATACCTTTCCATCGACCACCACTACTAGTGGATGGTACTCCAATAATTATAGTCAATGATGACGAAAGTATGTGTGGACCTCTCCAACATCAATGACGGTTGACGAGTATTTTTGTATTCATTGAAATAGTTATTTGCATTATCGACAATCTGCGCCGAATGAAACATGAGATATTTTCAAACAATTTCAGGAATTAAATGTTAATTTAAAAAGTGATTTTGTTGGAATTTCATTTTTGTTTGAATGAATTAACGTACATTTGAGGTTTTAGTTTTTGTAACAGTGGTATAAGCGCGTATGTGGTTTGCATATCATTTTATAGGTTTTATTAATTCCTCGTCGTGAACTTAAAACAATTGGAGTTTATTTGTTCTTCAGTTCATTGTCGCATCGCTATATATCGGTGTCAAGTCTCCTCAAAAAAATAATCTCACTGAAGTCAAGTTATATTCTCATGTCTACTCTATTTCTACCGTCGATTGATGACCAAGCATTGTTCTCTACTAGATCGAGAATATCAGTGTTGTAAATCTTTCGCTATGCGCCGTTTTTATCTTAGCAAACATGGCTCGCCATTTATGATGCGCGACGAGTCCGTATGGTGGGTTCATGATCATCGGCATTTGGTTAAGTGGTGTGAAGATTCATTTTGGTGAGGGTTTTGAATAAATATGGTATCTGACCATCAATTGAACAAAATTTAAATACTTAGCCCAGTTAAGAATCTGTTATATTTGGGTTGAAGTTATTCACTCTTAGTGAGGTGACCTCATAATTGAATGCTAGAATAATGAAATTGGATCTCTCTGTGGGCACACACTCATGTTGTCACGGGAGTATGAAAGCGGAGGGTTAGATCATGCTAGTGCTTTATATAGGCTTAATCTCAAAGTGCATTAGTTTCAAATAATATTAATGTGTAATTTACCCACAAATTATTGCTCATTATTCTTGGGGCAGACTCTCAGCTGCGTGATCTTTCGGAGAGTTCCTAGAAATGGAATAATGATCTAGCTCTTTGGGTACCAAATGCGATATTGAACAACTCAATGTAGAATTATTACCGATTAAATCACTCGATTTTGCCCAGCAAGACAGCATTAACAATACAAACAATAATCTCAACAAAATGTTCTTCTTAGAGAGAGCTTACCCTTTCAAATTTATAACTTAAATCACAATGACCCAATTGATCAAACAAATTCATTTATATTGCAATCAAAACTAAAGAAAAATGAGTTCCATAATAAATTCCAGATTTCATTTAAGTTTAGACAGAAATGAAACCCGATTTACATGAATACCAGCTGGAATTTAAGTTGAATCTTTGCCTCTAATCCTCGCAGTGAATCTAGAAAGCAAACTAAGGAAAATAAAAAGAAAAAAAAATATAATGGAGACTTCCAACTTTCCATGTGAAACACAATGAAAGTTGCTAGAAGCTGCGCATTACTCCATAGGAGCTTCTATTTATAAGCTTAGGTCTTGGGCCCTAAAATTGAGGCGAGAATCAAGCACTTCGAAAAGCCCAGGATTGCTGCCCTAGCGTTGCTATATTGATGTCGCGTGATGCCGGCGAACGCCGGGGTTATAAGCGATGTTGCGACACCCAAAATCACATTTGGAAATTCTCGGTTTCGATGATGAGTCCTTAGCCGATGATGTAGCGACGCCGAGATCACGTTATTGTAGATTAATTAAGCGTCGTAAAGGCGCCATTCTTATATTTCGCGACGGCCCGATTGATAATGCGACATTCTTTGTGATGTCGTGACGCAAATCAGCCCGATGCCTTTGCTTGTACACACTTGCCTTTATGTCGCGACATTGCTGATATAATGTTGCAACATTAGTCATTTAAGTTCATTGTGATCATTCGTGGGGCTGATGTCGCTGACATCATATCTTAATGTTTTCAGAGTCCTCTGCGATTAATAAGTAGTGATGTCGACATTTGTTCGATGTTGCAACATTGGGCTGATTTCACTATCCAAATTGCTTTGATATGATGTTGCAACATTGCCTTTGGAGGTATGATATATTAAGTTGATGTCATGACATTTCTGCTCCGATGTTGCGACATTGAATCTTGTTGCTCTGAAGTATTTTGCCAATGTTTTTACGTGATGTCGCGACATTTATTCTATATTGCAACATTTGACTTGTCTCATCCTGTGAACATCTTTGATGAAGTTGAATGTCGCGACATTCTTTGCTCCGTCTTCGCGACGTGGACGTTTTAGGTCTTCATTATTCAAGCTTTGGCTAATGTCGCGACATTGGATGGCTGACATAATTTGACTGCTGGAGTTGTTTATGATGTCACGACATTGTTGTATCTTTGCTTTCCCTTCTTTAGTTGATGTCGCGACATAGCCATAGTTTCAAGACTTTATCCACATAATGTTGCGACACTAAAACACAGTGAGAAACGATCGTGGCGACGACGACCCTTTCTTTGCACAATGCAGTTGTACTCCTTTATCTTTGAATTACGTATTTTTTTCTTTTAAGATTTTTTTGAAAAATGAAAATTTAAAGTGACTCATATTATGCATTAAATTGAACACCAAAGCACAAATATACTGAAAAATGGACTTAAAAATGAGTGGACAACTCAATCCGGCGCTCTTCAACACATCATAAAGAAGATATAACCTAGTGGACACTTTTCATCTCTTCTGCGTAAGGCACATGTTAGATTATTCAAGGCAAACCACCTGAGGGTGTGATATCTTTAGATATCTCAGCATGAGATCTTTACAGTCTGCTGAAGATACTCAAAACTTTCTTAGTGCTTTAGTGGCTTTAACTGAGATCACTCAAGTACACTCAGCATACAAAAAAACAAAAACAAAAGCGATGTCGGAAACGTGTGCCATGAACATACATCAAACTACCATGGCGAAGAGATAAGAGACTACTTTCATCGACCTCTCAAATATCATTATGAGGGGACATTATGGCCTTTGGAAAATCATCTTGCCCCATAATTGGTGTCTTCTACTAAGAAGGAACATGATTGCATATTGAACCTTTTGGAATCAAGGATTTCAATATCATATGTTGAGATCTCGAGAATGCCATAGGTCTATTCTTGAAATATTTGTATCTTAAGACATAAGATGTGCTTCCTACTGATCCTTCTATATAATAAAATAAGCTCAATAATATTGGCACGTCAGCCAACAGAATTGATCAGCATTTGTTAGGCAAAATATCATCAACATAAAACGAGAATACAACGCACCTCCATGAGCCTTCGCATATATATGCATTGATCGACAATGTTATCCTTGGAAACTATTAGCGACCTTCATCAAACTTGAGATACCATTGCCTACGCAAAAGCCTGCACTGACATAATGGATTCTGGGTTACGAAGCCATAGTGTTCATACCAACTTCCTCAAACCAATGGTTGAGACATGTAAACATCCTCAACTAAGTCTTCATTCAAGAAAGTTGTCCTCACATCCATTTGATGCAGCTCTAAATCAAAATGAGCTACTATAGCCATAATAATGCGTAGAGAGTCTTTAGTGGACATACAAGGGAGAGAAGGTTTTCTTAAAATCAATACCTTCTCGTTGTCTATAACCCTTAGCCATTAATCTTGCTTTATATCTCTTTACCTGTCCCTTGGCATCGTGCTTGGTCTTGAACACCCATATAATAGATTGCCAGCCATCACGGTAAATCTACCAAGCTCCACACTTTATTCTATGACATAGAAGTCATCTCATCTTTTATTGCATCGATCCAAAAGTTGGATTGAGGATTAACAATGGCTTCTTTGTAGGTAGTCGGATTTGACACATCACCCACATCATACTCATGCTCCTGTAAGTAGACAATGTAGTTATCTGAAATTGCAGGCCTATGCACCCTCTCTGACCTTCTCAAGGGTATATCCACATACAGAGACTACCACTAGGTCTACATTTCCCCAGGGCCTCTTGGATCTACATCCTCAATTGGTTCATCATGTTGTGACTGACTCTTTGGATGCTTATCAGCAACAGGTTAGAGGATTTGACCATAGAAGTAATAGGCACATGAATAAAAGCTAGATTATTTGTTTCTAACATATGTAGCCCTTGGCTTGCAAATATCATCCTCAAAATAGATATTCTCTGTCTGGAAAAATGACCTAAACGCTTGTGCCAAAGAGTAGAAGACTTTTCATTCAATCTCGACGTTTAGGGGCTACTAGCGATGTCGTGTGGCCGAGTAGCGAAACATAAGGCCGTCGGACAACTCTAATACGCAAAGTCCCACAAAGTGTAGGGTACCAATCAATAGTGAATCTAGGTACAGTTTAACTTCTCCAGTTCGAAAAAGAAACCTGTCAAAATTCTATCAAAATGAATGGAATATTAAATTCTTAATAGATGGTATGAATGCCACATTTTGCAAAAAATTCCATACTAAGATGTAATCTAACAACTCCTAAAAAAATAACTTGAACTCTTGTGTTGTTTCCCATGAACATGTACTTCTCCTAACTAGTTAAACTCCTTCTGTTTATCAACACCTTTGGCACTCTGAGCATTGACTTCTACTTGATATGTCTTCTTATGTCCAAACTTGTGGCAATAATTGCATTTTCCCTTAAAGCCCTCATTTTTGGGGGCATTGGAAGTCGAAGGCATATTCTTGCCATTACCCTTGGCACCAGTATTCTGCTTCTTGACATACTTCTTCTCACTGGAAGCTGTATTATAAGGATATTTTCTCTTTTGACCCCTGCCATCTTGGGTGGTCGGCCGCAGGAAATACTCTTTGGACCTTACCTTAACTGTATCCTCACTGTAGCGTGGGAGTAAGATCATCTCTTCGATGATCCATTGCTCATTCTGAGCATTATAACTAGACTTAATACCGTCAAACTGCAAAGGCAAAGTCCCCATGATCAACCAAACAATATAATCAGAGTCAAAATTCATACCAATGGTCTTAATCTTGTTGTAACAAGCTAATATTTTATCAATGTGTCATCGTACCCCACTTGTCCCATCATAGAAAGTGGAGTGAAGAGTATTCATTCTTCTCATTATTCGAGACTTTTGTGTATTTCTAACCAATGGTATCCAAGAACTCCTTTGCATTCTCAGTCTTAGGAATGCTTTCATAAATAAAGTCCTCCATATGGTTCTCTATGATCATCAAACAAAAACTGTTATAATACTCCTAGTACTCATAGGACCTTTTCTCCTTTGCAGAACTCTTAACAGTGAGTTTTGGAGGAGCTTCAAACTTTCAGCTTGTTAGTTTACCAATAGCATTAAATTCGTCGCAGGAGATTTAGCCCATTGTTTGTAATTAGTCCCATTAAGTTTCATGATGGCAAAGAACTAAGGAAATCTCAAAGCTAAGAATAAACAAGAGAGCAATGTCAAAAATACATGTAAAACAAAGACATGCAAATTGCTCCAATTTCTTTGGGCTTTACCAAATGACACAGTGATCACGTCTTCAAGTACATAAAATACAAAGGAACTCATACAAGTAAAGCAATTCACCATCATATGCGAAATGCATCAATTTTCCCATCGATAGGGTAGTAAAATTACGCCGTTCATGACACTTAATAAAATCTTTTCACCAATTAAGCATCCTACCAAATAATCAAGTCAGATAGGACAGCTTTCACTTGTAATGAATATTTACCTCAAAATTGATGTGCAAGATGGAGAACTATAATTTGACATCAATTCTAAAATATCAGACATACTCGGACTCCTGAGGGGCAAGTTCGTAGCATTCAATATTTATAATTTTACTTATATGCAGAAAATAATTTTATTCACAACATGATACTATAAATATTAAACAAATAAACATAATTTGCAAAAGCAATATGTGTAAGCGTAAGTGCTGCAAAGATTGGGTAAAACAATTAGGTCTTTTATTTATAACTAAATTTAAGATTCTGACAGGATGAAAAGTAAAGTGAGAAAAAATGTAAAATTTATTTTAAAGCACCCTATCTACAAATCTTAAGAAAAAAATGAAATTGATAAACAAAACCAGATAACATTTTACAAATATATTTTATTTCTAAAACCTCCAACAATCAATGGAAGAAAGGAATAAATAAAAAACAAAATAAATTCAATCTTTTCCTCTAAGATTTGTCAAGCGAATGTAAAGATCAAAGTATAACTTTTTCATACATTATCAAATAAATAAATAATGACAATGGAATTAATAAATAAATAAATAAATTCCACGCTATCTCATGGAATCAAAGTGACATCATAAAAAATAAATATATATATATTGATGGCTCATTTCGAAGAATAATAAAACTAAAAAAGCCGAATAAAAGCAGACGAAATTCTCCAAATTTTCAATATTGTCAAAGTCTCCCAAAAGCTTAGTTAATAACATAAAGGTGCTATTTACAGCACAAACAAAAATCCTAATGGATAATCTAATCCTATAATAGATGATCAAAGTTATAATAAATAAAAAAATACAATTAAATAAATAACTAATATTAATAAAATTGATGGGTACCAGAACTTGGGCTTTTTATCTTGTTGGAAGCTATATATGGGCCTGCTCATGCCCCATCTATTGTTCCACATAAAGTTTGAAAAAAACTGGAGCTTGTGAATAGTGAAAAGGAAGATAGCAATCCGTAAAGAATCGAATGGCGAGTTCGGTATCTGTCGTGGCATGAATCGGAATGACAGGCACCGTTTGACAAGGAAGCGTGAGAGCTACCATCTCTGATCACGGAAAACCATCGTCGAGGATGAAAGTATCGGCCATACTCCTTACGAAAACATGTGAAGGCATAGTGGGTGCACCTTTGCTTGCTTCACCTACAGACACACTAGAAGGCAAAGTAGAAGACTCAAAAGTGCCTTGGTAAGGTAGCAAGTCCTCTACATTGAAAACAGGGCTAATCTCCATGTCATTAGGAAAATCAAGAAGATCCACCTTTGCATAAAGTTTTTTTGAAAACGTTTTTGGAATTCTTTCAGGACGAATGCGAACCATAACATAGTCACCAACATTAAATTCTTTAGATCTACGATGCACATCAGCAGCCAGATTATACTCCTCATTACTTAGAGAAATTTTCGCCCTAATCTCGGCATGAAGTCATGGATGTGTTTTGCAAGGATTTTGCGGGTTCGGATACGCATTATGTGAGGTGGTAAAGGCAGAAGATCAATAATGATTGTGCGGGGTGAGTAGCCATTAACAATTTGAAAGGACTTTTACCGGTTGAGCGATTAATAAATTGGCCATAAGCAAACTCGAATTTGTTGACAAAATTAAATCCCGAACACACCTTGTTTACCTGACCAAACACCCTAAACATATTACCCGGACTAGATTAACAGCCTCGGTTGCCCATTAGTCTGAGGATGAAAAGCTTGGATGAAAATTTTGAGTGGTACCAAAAACAATTTCCAAAGAGGTTTTCAAAAAATAGCTAACAAATTTCACATCTACATCCCGGAGTGCATCACTGATGGTGGAGTGGCCAGGTGCGATTTAACAGCTACTCTAAAAACAATTTAGCAACATGTGAAGCATCATTGGTTTTGTTACATGGAATAAAATGTGCCATCTTAGAAATGTCAACAATAGCAAAATAGAATCATGTCCTCTGCCGTCCTAGGCAATCCAAGAATTCAAAGTCTATACTAACATGCTTTCGAGGTTCATAGGGCCAATTGCAAGGAGTATATAAGCGAGTGTTTTGTTTCTTAGCCTTAGCTTTATGACATGTTCTACATTGACACTAACTATCTAGCAACATCCCTTTTCATGAGGCTAATAAAACCTATCTTCAGCAATGCAATAGTTTATCCCTCCCGAAAATGTCATTTAAACCACTGCGTGCATCTCCCCGAATCAATAAATCCCACTAAATGATGTCGAAGTGCTGTTTGATCACTTTAAACAAATACCCATTTTCAACAAAGTCGGATACTCTTGTGGTTACCATTACTAACCTCATTGCAAATAATACCCAAAGTTAGAACATGTAGAATGCTCATTTTCAATCTATCAAACCGATGACATGAGCAGCTCATATGATGAAGTGTGATTAATCGACTAAGTGCGTCAGTAGCTTTGTTTCAATACGAAACGATGATTAAATCACAAAGAATATTCATTCAAAATTCAACCGCTTAGCATGTCAAGCATTCGATTTCTTTTGTAAGTTTAAATATGTTAAGCTGCTGATGGTAGGAAAACAACACAAATTCGATGGCGAAACAAATAAAGCTCAAAAACGCGGGCTCCACTACTAGCATAAACTCTTTATCATATGTAGAGAATATCATTTAACATCTATTGAGTTTTCACTAAAAAGAAAGCTATAGGGAAGCCTTGCGACTGAGCCTACCAATACCTACATACATTCCATACAGAAGCAACCTCAAAAAACTTTAGTAAATGGGATAACTCCAAAGCTGAGTGCTCAATCATTCGGCCTTGATTTCTCTAAATGCACGAAGCGACATTAAGCCATTGAAACTCATATTTTTAAACATTCGATTATAAAGACCTGTGGTACTAAATCCTTGTAATCTCATAAAAAACAAACCATGAAAATACGAGTCTCATTGATAGATTGTGGTTCATGCCACTCCCTAATAACTCTAACCTTACAGATCATTTCAAATGTGTTGATACATTAAAGCCCTAGAAAAGCTGTGTGGTTGCATAAAGGCATAAGGTTAACATAAGCTTGGCCTCGCGAGAGCGAGAAAAAGCTGTCTTAGGTGCTCTCGTACTTCTTTGGTTCAGACTACAAATCAATATCATCTGTAGTGATGCAAAAATTTACCAAGTGAAGGCATGGGTTTGGTCGCACTTTCTGTGAAATAGGAGCTTATTAGATAAACCAAAGGCATTACTAACCGCTCCAATAATATCTTGTATTTTAAATACGATTTCCATAATCTCACTTTAACAAAATTTGATGATAACCACCTATACAGTCTATCTTAGAGAACCAACTAGAACCAGCTCAAGCAGTCCTTCCCTCGAGGCGAGGATCTGGAAATATTTGGCTTTGTAGTCTTATTGATTGTTTCTACTATCACTTTGTTCAAGTCCATCTTTCTTGGGGTGTCGACAAAGCATTTTGCCTGAGGATAAGTGCTACACCTCGTCCTCTTTCTAAAAGTCCTTCTACTTGCCTATTCAACTCCTCTCTCTCTTTAGGATTCATCCTATAATGTAGAAGGTTGAATGGGTTGAGAATCTGGAACTTCAAATCTAGCATGTTGGATGTCTCTTTAAGGTGAGCTAGTTCACTAGGCAGACTCATTCAGGCTGTGCTCGACAAATCATGCCAAATTACTTCACTTCAAGGAACATCGACTGTCCAGATATCTAATAATCAAGGAACTTCTTTTTGCCACTAATATGCAGCACGACCAGTCTTGTCCCTCTCTCTCGAACTACATTTTAAAATAATTCTTAGGAAGTTTAGAGATGTCACGTTACCATTACGATCTTTATTATGATTCTCAAAATAATGTTCTTACTGCTTACATGCCAAAGAATAAATGTTATCTTTACAAAATTGGTAACATTAATATCATAAAGCAAGAAAATATTTAAAGGGTATAAATGACATCCGTGGGTGTACCTCTGGCCGATTTCATCTCACCTGTCCCATTTGAATAGAGGCTGAGGCTGGCTGAGTGGCAAGGCAGTATGGTCATTCACCCATTCACAAATGGATTTGGATGTGGGTTCTTTTAGTTTAACAATTTAACAACATCATAGAAACCACGTTTATTAGACACCCTTTGTGATCAGCAGCATTTCTTATCTCTCCATACCTTGTGAGCATTGGCAAAAAATACTAAATTGCGCTTCCATTGTGTCATCATCTACGAAGGTTGTGATTCTTTTATGAACCATACTATTCCACGCGCCATCACAATTTTCATGAAGATCATCTTCATCACCAGAACAATCTAAAGAATTAATAATTTGAAATCTTCTCGTTCATAAAAATGCTTTGTTCAACATAATGCCAATGCGTTAAGGGGCAATGAAATGTCTGACCCTTATGATGACACGCCTGAATGATGTGGGTTGCTGCCTTAGATCTGTTACGGGAGGACAATGGGAAGGGTTGCATGGCTAGACTCTTTGATCTAATGTTGTGAACTTATGTTGCAAGTACGATGACATGGATTGGGACTTTGGTGACGTGGTGTGTTGTAAGGGAGGTCTGTGTGAACTTCTCGACTAGGCTTTTGGTATGCCATCCTCTACTGGTCATGTGGGTGCTGCAGTTACATTCTGGATATCAGGCTGAATAATTAGCAAGCGAGTCTGGGATATAGGTGGTCTTGACATGGGACTCATACACCTAGTGCTCAGGTGTGAGTCTTCATTTCTATGGAAGAGTCATTTTGTTTTTAGTTATTCGCTGGTGGAAAACAATTCCAGCTCTTATATGATGGAGGAATGTACTCTTTGCAACTTTGCTGCAACAAGCCCGTTAGGTGATGGGTGGTTCACTGATGAAGCATGATCTTGCAACACATTTTGCCGATACATCCATTTGGTGGTTAATTTCACATTTGCAGCTGGTGTCTTCATATCGATCATTTCATACCAAATGAAAATGTTCCTTAATAACGCTAACTATTCGGAAAACTTATTAGGATCATTCTACATCAAATTAGACTCTTAACTTTTTTTGTAATGTCACTTTGAGATTGTCTAGCACTATCTGATCTCTTCCCTAAATAAATATACAATTTGGTATCAGTTGAGAGGCGACATCTTCTCTCCTTGGTTTGACAAGGTATTTGTCTTGAGTAGTTTGGTAATCTAATGGGAAGTTGACATTAGCGAGGAACAAAATACGATCACTAGTTAAATGAGAGATTATCTATTAATAAATATATGTGACGTGAGTTATTGATCAATTACTAAGTTCATTTACAAAATTATCCATACAAACCATTTAAATTCATCGAATTGATACCCAGAACACTCGAGAAGAACTTAAACGGTGTGCGGTGACGATGTATTTCTAGTTTCATCAACATATTCACCTATCTAAATGACTTAAGAATGTTTTAAAGCAATCATTTTTTTATTTATTGCACATGAGTTTGTTGTTCGAGCTGATTGGCGTTGAGTCAATTACACATTAATTGAGGTACTTACCGATAGTGAATGGTCAAATTGTTTATTTGCATCATGATGACCAGATGTCGCAAACTAGACTATCATTTAGATCTTGTGAATGGCTTTGTGATATTACAGATTAAGTATTGATCTCTGGATTGGATTCATTTGGTTGGTGAAGAAGATCTGCGACAATATCATTACGGTGGTGACATCTTGAAAGATCTAAAATTCCTTTGATGAAATTTATAAGGTGAAAGAAGATATACCTTAGAAATTTGGATTAGTGGGCGGCGGTATCTGGCAACGCCAGATTCAACATAGATGGATTGGATTTGTTCAACACCATATCAGGATTCTTTATTGAAAATCCAGAAACAAAACTTTTGCTTGTCATCTTTTTGGAGAATTCTTTTATGGGCAGGAAGTGAGTCTCGAATTGGTTCTTGAACCTTATATGGAAAACGAGAAGCTAAATAGTTTGAATGAAAGATGGCGGGTGATTTAGAAAATGAGAATGAGAACTTGAAACAAACAAAAATAACTTGATCTCGGATCGAGAAGTTAACGATACCAAATTGATCGCAGCTCGACTCTGAAGAATAATAAAACCCAAAAAAGTGAATAAAAGCGGGCAATTACCAATTTTCAGTATTAATCAAGTCCAAAGCAAATACTGGGTGTTTATAGCGCAAACAAAAATCTAATGGATAAATCCCAAAATCCTAATGGATAATCCCGAAATCCTAATAGATAAATCAAAAAGTACTAACTAGTAAATCAAAAAATAAATTAAATAAATAACTAATAGTAATAAAATTCTTCATTGGACTTGGGCTTTTTATCTCTTTTAGGCCTATATATGGGCCTACTCCATGCCTCATCATATATATATATATATATATATATATATATATATATATATATATATATATATATATCTTTCATATATACTATATATATATATATATATATACTCTTGTTTTTAAATAAAAAATTTAACATGAATTGATTAAAATAAAAAATTCTATGATAAACATTGTTATTTTATTCTAATCACGTGAATAAATTAAACAATTAAAGGATAATACTTTTTGTTCTCATAAATGTACTATTCTGATCAAATAAGCGAATAAAAATGAATAAAATAAAAAAAACATGATGGAAATATGATGTTCATTCCCTGTTCTCACATGGTTTTATCATTATTATCAATAAAAAATAATAGCTAAAGATTTCGCGATTCAAATCTGTTGGAAACAAACGAATAACAAAGAAGAAAATAACGAATTCATAATGAGTTTAACTTAAAGAGCATGGTTTAAGACCGACAACACATTCAAGCCAAAAACTGAAAACTAATGAAACAAATTTGGCGGCTTCAAAGTAAATAATTGGATGACTACGATGCCAATTGCTAAATTATTTTGTAGATCAAGAGTATTTGACGAGCTCAAACAATTGATCAACAGCTAAAGACTTAATAAGCGGCATTCTGAAATAATGACTTTATTGAGCAAAAAAGCGCCTCCAATTGTGCTGGATGAAAACATAGCTTGGCATGGATCCAGGGTGTGGCTACCATTAGTTTAATCTATAAGATGGAAATTAAAAGAAGCTAGGAGTTGAAGATTAATCTTATTTTCTACCAAACCCTTGTAAAATTCTAGGGCTTTATGTACTTTTATATATAGAGCATAAGGGAACAATTGAATTTTGGTCTAATGGGTTTATCAAAGCAATGGAAAAGATAGAACCATGGGCCCATAGCCAGTTAATATTAAACCATCTCATAAATGACCTATAATTAACATGCACAATTATACAATTAAAATTGTAAAATGATTATGCTTAGTCCATAATTAATAAATTAATCTAACATCTAGAACTAATGATAAACTTACTGGTTACATAGTATAAGGTTAGTAAGTTTTTGAAGTGTTAAACATATATCTCTTTTAAAAAAAAAAAACCTTGTCTTATATAGCTAATAATTACAAAAGTGATATTGTTTTTAATTTCTAAGGTGTATCCATGCGTTATTAAAAACCCCTTTCAGGTGATTTTAGGGTTGGAGCGGAGACATAGGGAAGGTTGGGTTCCAATCTCCCATGAGAGCGTAATAATATAGCCTAACAATCTCATGAAATCATTTATCAAATTACAGAAAACTCCATATTGAATCTTTAATATTTTTTTCATTTTTTATATGTGATATGTGAGAATAGGGAGTAAATCGTGGACATGTAAATTCTTTTACTCATATTCTCTATGTTTGGAAAATTCAAGTGAGGATGAAGTAGATTTTCAAATGATTGAAAGAAAATACAAGATTCCCCCATATCAAATGGTTTCATTACATTTCATGGTAAGAGGGCATTGTTGCACTCAGCGAGGCCGTTTGGAGCGTGCTGGGATATTTGGTAAGATTAAGTGACTTAAATACGCTGGACACCTGCAAAAACAAACAAAAGGATGGCGGGGCTCTTTGTTGCCTCTCGTCTCTCGTCGAGTTCCTTCAGGGAAGAGAAGATCGGCCCAGCAGGCAATTTCACGTGGTAAGTCTTGCATTATACCCCGGCCAGGGTGGCACGGTATTTATAATGGATGATGTGATACTTTGTTGGATGATGACCTTTGAATAGTATCTTTCCCTAGTTGGATGATGACCTTGAATGTGTCATTTCCTTGTTGGATGATGACAATGAATATTATCATTTCCTTGTTGGAGGATGATGTGGCTCTCAGACAGGTGGAGATTTTCTTTCCTTATAAATCAATGATTCTTAGATCAGTGATGGGTAATAATTGGAAATATCTGCCGATTTGTGAAGTGGGTGTTTTCATAATATGAATTCCTTGAAATTTGTCCCTGACCTTTTAAAGGGTGATTGGGCCCATGGTTTGGGCTTATGTTGGGGGATGTCATCAGGCTATTACTATCTGTTGGTGATTTTTAATCAGTTTGGGCTTGAGTGGCTGCACTATCTTTCGACGCCCATTAGTTTGCCCCACCCCATGATAGCGACTAGTGGCTGCGAGGAGCATCTTCTGGATCGGCGTGATATCACGTGGCTATTTAGGAAGGAGTTTGATTAGTTTATCGTTCTTTTTATTGTCTTACGATTTAGTATTTCGCTTGAGTTCCTAAGATTTGTTGCATACGGCCCAGGCGCCCAGCTCTGGGCTGTTCTACCTTTTTGGGCGGCCTTTGCTTCGATCGCGGTTGCTTGTCTCACAGCCCATTGCGCGTACCAGGCCAGCTACTTGACTCTTAGGCTGTCACCTCCGAGCCAGTGGGCTCTCTTGAAACTAAACTGTCATCCATGGGAGTTGGTTGTAGGCTCTGCAAAATCAGGCTGTGGCTCCCTTAGTAGGCTGGATATCTGGCCAATTGCCGGAGACTCTCGAGACCTAAACACATGGCACCCACGGCGAGCCTGGCTCCTTGGCTGTGGCCTCCTTCGAGCGGGTTGTGCTGCATGTCAAACTCTTGAGCTCCAGGACTACATGGCTCTAGTAGCTGCCAGCCAGGATATTCTTCCTTTTGAGCAATTAAGCTGGAATTAAGTTGCTTAGGCTCACGAGCTATATGGTTTGGTAGCCTTGTGGCGCTTCCTTGGTTCTCCTCTGTCATCTGACTCTGGGCTCTGAGCTACATGGCTTTAAGACCCTTTCTTGGTACCTTATGCTGCGAAGGTATTCTTGAACTGGGCTGGGCTCCATGACCAGTTGCTCTAAAAACGAGTTACTAGGCTCTTTGGCAGTGCAGGGCATCTAGTTGTTAAGGCTCTACTGCCAGACTCTTGGGGCTCTTGGCGTGAGGCCCTAAATGCCGAATCTTGAGCTGTGGCTCAGTGTTGCCAATTTTTTTGTTTGTTACACTTTCTGAGCTGGCCCATTCTTTGGGCTCTTAGCTACATGGCTAAATGTCTTTATATTTTAAGAATTTGTTATGCTCTGTGGCCAAACTTACGAACCACAGGCTACATATTTCTGCTACTTATTTTGTCTTCCTTCCCTTGAGACGGTGTGGCTTTAATGCAAGTTATGGTCCTTCTTGAAACTCGATGTTGGTGTCTAGTCTCTTCTAGGGTGGCTTCATTCGGATGGCCCCTCAGGGGAACCTTTCATGTTGCACTTGCGGACTGAAACACGCAGGCTATCGGAGTTTCTGTGGGGTGAATTCCATTCTTGACTCGGTGGTGGTCCCCTGATCCGACGTTCCTCGTGCTGTCGGGGCTAGCTCTCTGCTCTCTACCTCCCTCCTTGAGGATATGTCTGTCTGCTCCTCTCTTGGGGCTTAGATTCTATTTTATTCTTGCTGCTCACTTTCCCTTTGCGTAGAGAGCTTCTTTTCTTCGAGGAAACTTCTTGTAGTTGATATATCCTTTGTTTGGTGAGGACCTTGGCCATCTTGCTAGGGTTCTTTGAGATAGAGGGACTCATTGATCTTCATTTTGACCACAGTAGCGATAACGTGGAAGGAACTTCGTTGAGAATTAACCACCTTGGGTGACTGTGTTAAACCTTTGAACGCACTGACTCGGGCTTTCCGGCGACTGGAACATGGTCGAGAGGTGTCTTCGGCCTTCTTGTGTCCTTGCTTTCCCAGTAAGTGGAAGCTAGTACAATGGAGGGATTAATGACGATAGGCCAAAGCGGAGTCTATTAGCGGGCCATGTTGGGCCCTTTAGAAGTGATACTTGAAGGCTGTATCGTGCGAAGTCGATATCTATGATTATATAGTTTTTATCTGTATTGGGTGATCATAGGGTTCTTGTCATCGAGCGTCTCGTCTAAACATTGAACTTGGCGGAAGTGGATCAGCACCGTTGATGAATGGTCTGTTTGTTGTGCAGTGATCACTGATGAGTTAGGCCTTCCTTCACCTTCATGTATTGTTGCTGGATGTCCGAACCTTTGCTCCCGACCTCTCTCGTTAGATCCTCTCTGAGTTCATTGAGATCTCCCAATTGTGGATGATTTCCCATATAAGCTACTGACGGTCAGTGTATTTTTCTCGTGTAAAGTTTTAGTTTTGGCACCTTCGTGTCTCCCGGTGTCATTTGCCAGTTTATTCCGCTTTTGGCCAGTGTTAGTTGTGCCGACTCTCACTTCGTCGTATTGGCTGCCACAGTGCGTACCTACGGGAGGTATTTGTCATATCGCGGCTGTCTTGCATCGCGGAAAGATTGGCGTTGCTCTGCTTGTAACAGTTGATACCATCGATCGGCTGAGTGGCTTGCTTTATAAAGGCATCGTTCCCACAGTGGCTATGTGATGTTACTTTTTCTTCCGGAAGCTGAAGGCTGGGCGTCTTAGAAATCGTTAAGAATTAGATCCCGGCTCAAAATCAGTTCTTGGACTCCTCTTTGCAGCAAAGCAAAGGATCGTAGGGGCTGCTTGTTGCCTCTCAGTACTAAGTGATTCCTTCCCGGGGGAAGAGAGTCAGCTGCTTAGGGAATAATTCTGTGTCAGTCAGTACCTTTCACTTAAGGGTGGCACAGGTATTTATAATGGATGATCATGACCTTTCCTAATTGGATTTGATGACAACGAATATGATATGTTTCCTTGTTCGGATGATGATAATGAATAGATATGTTTGGGGATGATCAATCTTCTCCCATTGGGTAGGAGATTTTCTTTCCTTACTCATTAAATCGATTAATAAGGGATAATTGATGGGTAATAACTATGATATCTTACTTTTAGATTTGTGGAGAATTAGGTGTTTTCCCAATATGGATTCATGAAACTTTGACCTTGCAAAGAAGTGAATTGGACCCTTGTTTTGGGCATTATATTGGGGATGTCATCAAGGGCTATTCCCACTAGTACTAGGCCGTTTTTATCCGTTTTGGAGAAAAACTGCGTCTTGAGCACGTGCACCTATTATTTCAAACCCCATCAAGAGGTATTTGGTTCTCAATGACTATTTTGGAGATGACTTGTGCAGTACAACTCATGATTGACGCCAGCGCATGGCTTAGTGGGTTCATCATATGTAATTTCTTTAGTAGTTCGGTTACTGTCGATGGAAAAAGGAAAGAAAGCGGAAAAATTTGGCTCTTCTCAATAGATTATCTGACCTCTAGCCCAAAACAAAGGAGGAAGAAATAATCTTTGAACAAAAGGTTATATTATAATTAATACAGTTAAGGAAAGCGAGCACAAGCGATGATTGGATCGCCAGTGAAGATAGAAGATGGGTTGGAGGCCATGAGACTAACCTGTAAACTCTTGGAAATGAATCCGAGAAAATTTACAACTACGCTACATGACAAAATTTCTTAATCTCGTTTGTAAAGCCCGAGAGCTTGTCTAGATAGTGGAACCAGTAAAAAAGTCAATTTGGCGGGAACTTAGAGAGTAACCTTTAAGTCGTTTCCGCCAATAGATAAATCGAAATTCTTTGGTTGTATACAGGTTATCGTCTGCCAAAGAAAAATTCTAGTTAAGCCAGATGAAAGGTTACTCAACATTTTTTTGAAAGCATTTTCAAAAGGCTTATCGAAAATTATTGTTGAAAATTTAATCTGCATAAAAAGAATTTCAAGCAGTTGAGACATCAAAGAGAATTTTCAAAATTTTTCAATTCTATTCGAATTACGCGAAAAATTTGAAAATAGCAAAGCGCGTAAAGAATTTTTTTTTTGAGTGCATTCAAGATTATTTTAATCTATAAATTTTTGAAATAGTCGAATCACATCAAAAAAAATTTGATAATTTATTCAAAATTATTTTTGAAATTTACACTTGAAAATTTTCAAAATGGCGAAACGTTATAAGAAGAATTTTTCAGAGTGCATTCAAGATTGTGCAAAAATGCGTACACCGAAAATGTCGATGGCATCAAAGAAAGTTTCGATATTTAGCATCAAGGAAAGTTTTGTAAATTCCACCTAAAATATTCTGCTGAATAAATTCGTATTGTCAAGAAAATCTGTAAAAAGTTGCGATCCTTTTCATCAACGTATGCAGTTGGTGATGCGAGGAAAGCGTCCGCTCGAAGAACGGTGGAATCGATCGGTAATTCGAGAAGGCATGACAGGCCAGAAGCCGATGTGGCGACGGCGATGGCGATGGCGGTACCACGATTGTCGATGACTGGGGTGTTCTGCGGCTTGTCAAGCGATGAAAGCGCGTATTCAGCGGTTCTGAGGTACAAGCGGTGCGGTGACCGTGTTGATGCGATCTTTGGTGACAACGATGATGGTGGTGGAAACGGCGTGGATGGAGAAGGAAGAGGATGAATAAGGTGCTAGAACTAAGCGAGATACTTAAACTGAGATTTTATTGGTTGGACCGGTAGACTTATATATGCAAATTATAGGTCAGTATTTAGAGGTAGTTGATATTTTGTTTGAAACTATAACAGACTACAAATTATACCTCACGGTTTATAACATGTTTTGCGTTATAATAAAAGTAAATGTATATTTTCTTTGAATAAATAAGGCTAAAAATAAAATAAGAAAAAATCCATAATTAGCTAATAGTTAAAAGATAAGTGTTGATTTGAGATTAGGATGAAGATTATAATCAAGAAGATTGTATGTTGGCGAGTTGATAGTGAATTCTGACAAAGGAAAAGAAAGGACCAAATAGCAAAAGTAAAAAAGTAGGCCAAAATTTGGATAAAGCCAAACATGGCTTTAAGAGAAACTCATTTTTTGGCTTTTAGATAGGGCAAATTCAGTGAAGAAAAAGAGAAGAAGAAGGAGGAAGAAAGGAAGAAGAAGAAAGAGAAGTTGAGAAACCCGGGTATGGAAACTATAGTATGAATTTGTACGGATTTGTATAGATTGGTGTGGATTTTGGAATAGATTTGTATGGATTACTAGTATGAAAATCCACTTTGTCTAAGTGATGAAGAAAAATCCCTATTAGAAATATTGTTGGTGGTATAGAATGGGTTTTATGGTTTTATAATGTGTTTTGGTTGAGTTAGTTTATAGTTGAAGGAAGTACCCAGTTGAAAGACAAATCGGCTATTACGCATTGACAAAATACCATTACGCCACAAGTGGAGCTCTAGCTGACGGTCTACCCCTGGCTGACCCATGGTTTAATTTTATGGTTCCTAGGCATAAGCGATTTTCTTTAGAGCGAACCTCTTCCCCAGGCATAACATTCTTCACTCAGTACTTATGATCTTTGTTTGGTTCTCTCTTTGTCAATTCTAACAATCGTTCATTACAGATAATGAGGATCTAATAAGTGATGAAAGAGGTTCAAGTACAAGTACAAAGTCTGTGAAAAATGTTAACCCCCATGCGCCTTGGCAATCAGGTAGTTCAGACGAGCATTGTTTCTTGCCCTCATTGTTAGTAATGTTTAAATGTAGGTAGTATTCAGCGGTTGAGAGTGAAAAGATAAATCGTAATGAAGGCATATAGAAAAACATTACAATGTCTAAAGTAATACAAGAATAAAGATCATGAAATGATAAGAAAATATCGCATATGATTCTGGGATAACAATAATTATTCGGGATATGAATATATCGTGTGAAATAAAAGCAGTTGTCTACTTAGAAGAGACCTAGTAGAGGGATAGATGGGCATGCCTATTAGGGAGAAAAGGGCGCAACGTGCCCGGTTAGTTATTCCTCATTTAGAGGTCATTACAATGCCTTAATTGCATATAGATGGTCATTGTCGTCTGGTACAAATACTTGGTCTTGGACCCTTATAGTGTTCATTTGTCTGTTTGCAATGATACTGGCCATATCGGACCTTATAGATGGTCATTGTCTCGTACAATGATAACAACACTTGATTATATAGTTTCATTGTCTCGTACAATTATTATAGCACCAACCGGTCCTTATAGTTCCTGTTCGAGTTCTAGGTATTTGGGCAAACATAAGATAAATGATAAGAATATACAAATAACATGACATGATAGAGAAGCATAGCATTGCTATGTGATGTCCATTATCTGAGTGATATTCAGTCTGAGAAATGAAAATAAATGAAATATGATATGAAATGAAACATGATAAGACAAATAAATTATAAAATATGTAGAGCATATCTATAAATGATATATTTCAAAACATGAATAAACATGTGTATATGTAAATGAATGTTAAAGTTATATCTGGAGTTGTTTAAAGTGTGATGACCTTTATTAGGGTCAAGTCCATACATATTATTTACTAGCTATAAACTTGGCATGGGTGTTTCGTAGTGCGACCAAGAAAGCGAGAATGAGAAGTCTGGGATGATCCATCAGCGCTGAAGACGACACACCACTAGGCACCTCTTTAGAACCTTTTGATTACTTTTATATATATTTTACTTCTGTAAGTAATGTAAATTTTATATTATGTTTGAACACTCCATTTATGGAGTTTTGAATATATTTTACAACTGTCTATTGCCTCAAATATATTTTAAGTTAAATGTTGAACAATACATGAATATGAAGTGGTGGATGAGTAAAAGTAAAGTTACAAGTAGTGGTATCAGGCTTTTAGTGTTGGGGCGTCTGGGTTAGATGGTAGCAGGGGTGCGTGCTTCACTATCAATACCATTATTATATTTATGTTTAGGGTAATGAGACCTATTTCAAGGGAAAGAGTATAAGTCTTGATGCAAATCCAGTTTGACTGTCAAAGGAATTTACAGTGAGTGCATGTTTCCTTTCATTTAATTCTTTTGAAAACGAGGTTACTAATTATTTGTTGTAAGTGGATTATTTTTTGTATGTGAGAAAAAATTCCTAGATAGTGGACTTAATTTCATTTGGCTGAGGAATTAAATTATTTTTAGCAAGATTTGTAAATGTTAAATAGATAAAATTTAATTTGTTAAATTAAATTATATTTAACAAAAATTATCTTATAATAGATAAATGTTAAATAAATAAATAATTTAGTTCATTGCTGGGAATTAAAATATTTTTAACAAGATTTATAAATATTGAATAGATAAATATTTAATTTACTTATTAAAGAAATTAGACCTCTTTAATAAGATTTATCTTTTATTAGATAATATTAAATATATAACCATTAATTTACTATGAGAATTAGAATTATTTTTTAACAAAAATTATCAGATAAATGTAAATATCTTAAATAATTTATTTATTAGCATTATAAATTAATTATATTTTAACAAATTATCTTATAAATATTAAATGAATAAATAAATTTAATTATTCTTAAAATTAATTCTCTTTTAACAAAATAAATCCTTTAATAATTGTTAAATAGATAAATAATTTATTCTATTCTTGAGATTAAATTATATTTTAACAAGAGGATAATTGTTAAATAGATATATAATTTAATTTCTTGTTATGATTAAAATTATATTTTAACAAATTATCTTGTAATGGATAATTGTTAAATAGATAAACAATTTAATTTATTATTAGAAATCCATTATATTTTAACAAGAGTGTTATATTATGTAACAAACATTTAATAAGTATATAAATTAATTATATTATAGATGAATTATATTTCAATAAATTATCCTTTAATAGATAATGTTAAATAGATAAATAATTTAATTTATTATTATGAATTCATTATATTTTAACAATAATTATTCTATTCCAAATAATTTAATTTATATTAGAAATAAATTATATTTAACAGGAGTATCTTTTAATGGATAAATGTTAAATAGATAAATAATTTAATTTATTATTTATAGACATTATATTTTAACAATAATTATCCTAATAAATAATTTATTATTATTAGAAATCAAAATTATATTTTTGAAGAATTATATTTTAATGGATAATTGTTAGAGATAGATATATAATTTAATTTTATTATTATGAATTAGATTATATTTCCAACAAAATTATCTTTAATATATAAATGTTAATAGATACAATATTTAATTTATTATTAAGTAAATTTATATTTTAACTAGAAATACATCATTTAATAGATGAATGTTAAATAAATATATAATTTAATTTTATTAATAAAATAAGTGGATTTAATTTAAGGCGTATTGTTGTTTACAAGGTATTTTAAATTAACTAAATTAAAGTAAGAAACATAACATCTTTGAAAATTATATCTAGTGTGTTTATAGTGTATTCTTAAATTAGTTTGACTGAAATTTCTTAAATTAGAAATTTAGAGATCAAATTTAGTTGTGGAATTTAAGAATAGGCGAGATTATGACATATACTCAAAACAAAATAAAGTGGGAGAAAATTTGTAAACTACATTAACTTACAAAAGGATCTTTGGTTCATGTTTGAATCAACCTAAGTTAATGAGCAATGGATACTAATTAAGAACTTCCTTACCGGATTTAGTTGATAAATATTTTGAGTGAGAGACAACCAGCTTACAAAGTTAGACTCTTTTCTTAAATATTGGAAATTAAGGTAGTGGTGCATACATAACACGAAGAAAATAGCCAAACTATCTACAATAGTCCTATCTATTTTCAGAGACCAAAGTTTAAGGGTAAGTCGATCACCTAATCTAGATAAGTGACTTTTGGGATTGATTATATATATCTTATTAACTTTAGGAAGCTAAACTGCCTAAAGTAGGATAGCAAGTTCTGTGGAATTTAATTTATTATGTATGAAGTATGTGTAATTTATATATATATATATATATATATATATATATATATACTCTATATATATATATGTGCCTGCTAGTAATGAACACATACGGCTCAGTCAATTTGATTATCAAGATAAATATGTTTGTCTTCTTTAGTTAGCATCCAGTAGTCCACACCTTCTGAGGGATCTCGGTTGTAGTTTTGCATGATTGTTTATTTATTACTTAAATTCTAGAAAGGAATTTAGTTTTAGTTTTTAAATTCTGTAAGGACAATTATTTAGTTTCTTTTAATAAAACTTTTATTTCTATTATGAAAGAAAATGAAGTTGTTACATGGCACATTGATGAATAATCTATATCATATTGATTGTGTTGTGATTCAAGTTGATAATGTAAAAAATCATTGAAAGAAAGATTACAATAATAAATAAAACTCAGTTATGATACTTAAAGCTTGGTCGCATAAATTTGAAAATAATACAAAGACTAGTGAGTTGTGGACCATTAGCCACTTTGAACCTAGAGCAAATACCACTATGTCATAATTGTACTCAAGGTAAAATGACCAAGAGATCTTTTATTGCCAAATGAGTTAAAGCTGAGGAATGTTTGGATTTGATACACTAAGATGTGTGTGGGCCATTTAGTGTCCATGCAAGAGGTGGTTATGAGTGTTTCATCACTTTTACTGATGACTACTCAAGATATAGATATATGTACCTAATAAGAAAGAAATGGGAGTCTTGGATAAATTCAAGGAATTTAAGGTTGAGTTAGAGAAACAATTAGGAAGACATATTAAATCCTTACGTTCTGATCGAAATTGGTAGTACATATCTATTGAATTGGTTCTTTCTCCCGATGTGCATAGGATTTTATCTCGACTTGAATTATAAGGAACTCCTGACAAAATGGAGTGGCGGAAATAAGAAATCGAACTCTATTAGACATGGTAAGGTCAATGATGAGTGTTTCCGCATTACCTTTATCCTTTAGGGGATATGCCTTAGAGACAACAACTTACATTCTGAATATGGTGTTATCTAAGTCAATACCAAAGACACCCATGGAAATATGGACATGTAGGAAACTTAATTTAAATTCTTATCCATATGGGGTTGTCTCACTTATGTATTAAGGTAATTATTTGACAAGAGAGTTTGATGTAAAATTAAATTGTGTTAGTGCATTGGATATCAAAAGGTCTGAGGGCTATTATTTTTATAGTAAATCTGATATGAAGGTATTTGTGAGTACAAATGCCAAGTTCATAGAAGAAGAATACATCACAAATCATATAATTAGGGATATGAATGAATGGACAGAAAAGACTGAAACCCCTATTATCCAAGATAATGTAGTCCATGTTGATCCATAACCACTAATACCTGATACTAATATACCAAATATGCCTCGTCGTAATGGGAGGGTCATTAAACCACCTATTAAGCTCATGTTGATGGGAGAGATAATCTTTAACAATCCGAGGTTACATGAGGATGATCCCCTGATTTACTACGACGATTAATGATAAAGATTTCAGATTTTGTAAAGAAGCTATGAAATTAGAGTTAGAATCCATGTATTATAATAATATGTGGACTCTTGTGTATTATCCCAAGGGGTTAAACACATTGATTGTATATGGGTGTACAAGAGAAAGAAATGAGTAGATGGAAAGGTTGAGACATATAAAGTCAGGGTGGTGGCAGGTTATCGTAAAAATCGGGTTTTGATTATGAAGAAACTTTTCACTGTGGCTATAAATCGGTAAGTACCAATATATCATTGAAGCATATTATGATTATAACAAATATAGCAAATGGATAAAGACGATCTTTGTAATGGATATCTTGAAAAAGACATCTATATGAAGCAACGGATGGTTTTCATAACCAAGGTCAAGAACACTTGGTATGCAAGTTGCATAAGTCCATGTATCGACTTGAGCAAGCATAGAGATCATGGAACAAACGTTTTGATCAGGTAATCAAATATTTTGGTTTTGATAAAAATGAAGAGGAAACTTATGTATATAGAAAGATGATGGATGATATAGTGGTTTTCCTGATTATATATGTGGATAACATTTTGTTGATTGGAAACGAATTTGAGATGTTGTTGATGAGTATCTTAAATATTCATTTAATCCCGATGTTTTGCGTAGGTTTTAGTATTTTATGAGATAAATAAGTGTGATAATGCTATAGTTTTTTAATTTTGTGATTAGACCTACCATTGAGTGGAAATGAGCGAAATCGAAGAAAAATCGGCAAAATCATTATGTAGTAGTAAACATGTGATCATTTTCTGTGTGATGTCATGTGGCTCACTCATTGGCATGGAGCCAGTTAGTCAAGGCTTTAGTGAACACGAATCGTGATTCAGAGTCCAGATAAAGAAGTTATGGAGGAAGGAGCGAAAGATGCAAAAAGAGGAAGCTACTTACGAGTTGAAGAACAACTCACGCTAAGGCGTGAGTGGCTTCACGCTGTAGCATGAGACCATTCACGTTGTAGCATGAGTGTTCTCACGCTGCATGCTCCAAGCTATATCGTCAGTTGACTACTTCTCTCTGTGCTCCCATTTTCTCCTGGCCAGGCATAAAATTTTACAGCTATAGTGGATGTTGACCCATATTTTTGGCTCATCTCCTCTCTCTCTGTTGTTGACCATTAAAAGAAGAAATTAGGGCATTTGAAAGGGGGTGGGTTTTGAGGTTCGAAATTGACGAGAGGAAGGCCCTCTCTTAGGGATCCTCTTACTACTTAGAGGTTTTGACCTCCTCTAAGGGTTTTAGTTTGGGTTTGGGAGAGAAAGAAAACTTGAGGAAGAAGAAGATGATGGAGGAGACGAAGAGAGCTACAATTCCGAATTTGTTTTTTTTTTTTTTTCATTCCTCTTTCTTTTGATGGTTGTATTTCTTTTTCCATTTATGTTCTAGTTAGTTTTCTTAGGGGTTAGATGTAGCCAAAGACATATTTGTATGAATCTCTCCTAATTTCTATTGATTGTTGTTTTATTTCATATTTATGTTAAGTATTTTATTTTGATCTTAATGCTTGTAGAGTATTTGTAATATTTATGATTTGTGGTTTGATTTAAGATCCGAGAGTGGAGAGTCAAAATTAGACCATGGATGATTTACCATTTAATTATCATGAGATAGAGATATAAAAGAGATTAGGTGTCGTATTAGGATTTCTTGTGTTTAATCTTTAGAAATCTAGGAGTTGACGGAGATGCAAAATACCACAATCCCCAAGGGTAATGTCTGCGGATGCTCGAGAGGTCGCATAGACACTCTAGTGAAATTGTCATCTTCATGTTGATATTATTGATTAGTGGGTTGGGGTTCATACATAATTGTTGGTGCAGAAATCTATGCCACACAAGGCCTTTTACTCTTATTTGAGTCGTGCCATGCTTAAGTCAAAAGTCTTTCAAGTTTTATAGCAGTTTTCCACCATCGAATAGAGCACAGGCTAGATTAAGTCGGTACTTAGTAACCCAATTTTCCGTGGGACGATACTCTTACTTTCATTATATTACTTGAGGCGACGCGTGCACTTGTGCACATAGACGTACTATTATATACACATGCTTACGCCTATCAAGTTTTTGGCGTCGTTGGGAATTGGTGCTTTTATTAATATTGATTCGAAATAGCTTTACTCTCCTTTGGATATAATTAGTCTTGTTTTATTTTCTTTGTCTATTTTATTTATGTTTTATAGGTTTCAATCACAATGGATCATTTTATGGTTAACAACTGGAATTTATTACTTCTTACTCAACAACTAAGAATGGGGCAAATGACGTGAATATCATTTAAAGGCTGAGGGGTCAGTGCTGGAACCCACATGTCTATGGATCATGTTCGATATGGAGTACCATACTTAAATAGTAATAATATTGAATGGGATCATCGCAAGGCACCTCATGGGAAAGACAAGATACTCCACTCTCCACATGTCCAAAGATCCAAGCTTGGAAGAAATCGCTAAACAATTAAAAGCTAAGACGAGGGCTAAAATGGCCAATTCAAGACTAGAGAAAAACACAAGCAAAATGAAAGTCGAAACTGAATTAAGGCTAGTAACTGATTGCATTTTCAAGATCGATACCCGAATGGACTATTCTGGGGATTGGTTTGCCTAGGTCTCATATCAGGCCAGATAAGATAGCCTTTACAAGAGCGATGACAAACCTATAGGCAAACATGGCTAAACGTAGAAGATCTCAAGCTCAATTCATGGAGGGGGTAAACAAACCTTCACAAGAGGAGTCAAACGTCAAAAGTGAAGTGGATGAATTAGCCTTCACAATGGTTAAATTATCTAAGTGTGGGGTTGATTTATCCATAAAAGAGGAAATGACTCCTATGGCCACTTCATACTGTCGAACTTTGAGATACATCCTTCTCTGCAAGAGAAGGGAATGAGGTGTATGCAAAATAAATAGGAAATACATGAATGAGGAGAGAATATGGTTGAAACAGATCCTTTAAGAGACTGACAAAGAACTTGCCATTCAATATTTAGGTGATTAAAAAAGAAAAGAACGATCTATAATGAGGATATCACCTCAGTGTGATGGAGAACTTGATAAACTGAGAGTGGTAGAATGATACGAGAAGAATGGAAAATGCCAGTTGTAAAGGAAGATAGGCCAACTTCTTAGAATCCATGATGATCTGACAAAGAAGTTGTAAAGACCATTAGGAGATGACTCCATGGGGTGAGATGTATGAGGACTTGACATTGACCTTTTCCAGGTGGAAGAGTACATTATTCGGGTTAAGAATAAGGAAATAGAAGCCTGTTGTGATAAAAATATATATATAAGAAAAGGTAAGTGGATGAGATTATGTGCTCGAGTTGTTGATTACTACCCCGAATGGTGTATTTACACCGCTATTATCTGAGGTTTGGGCCTTTTGTGTGTCGCCTAAATATTGATTGACATATTAGGACCTAGCAGACTCACCCAATCTCTCATTTTGGCAAATTTTGTAGTTTTGCTAGCTAATCATGCCAAAGTTTTGAGTAGCTCAATCATGATGAAGCGAATGAACTTCGAGTACTTGATTCATAAACCATAAGAAAAGAAGCGAAAGCATAAGAAATGAGCGTGACAATTCTTGCGAGGGTGAAATTGTGAAATCACAAGGTTCCAAAAGTTCGTATTAACAACTATGAAATTTCACAGTCATTCTGCATTTCGCTGATGTTACCAAATTTAGCGACTCTTGAAATTACCTTGCTTACTATACTTATTCACACTTTTCCTGCCTTTTTGACTTTTTGACTTTTATTACATTTTTGTTTCTTCCCGATTTGTCCCCCTGTTTTTGTTATTTTAGTTTGTGTTGGGGTTTAATTTATAAAGCCCTACATGAAAATTATGCTTGATTTTAGTTTTTGGAGACTTTTCTTCTTCGTGTTTAATAATAAAGTTTTGGGCGGGAAGTTTAGCTCTTTTCTCGCTCTTTCTCATTACTAACCACTTTCTCTCATTTTCTCTCTCCCTTTCTCACTAATGAGCACCCTCAGAGGATGACAACTCCGAGGATGGTGGCTGGGAACCTCTTTGCTCCTTGAATAAGAGAAGGCTACTAGGCGAGGATCTGAGGCGAATTTGAGGGGTTTCATGTTTTCCAAGCAGAAAAAAGAAGAAAAGAAAGAAAAAAGAAAAAAGAAAAAACAGCGTGGTATCCCACTGATTCTTTGTTCTCCTTTTTAACTTTAGGTTTGAATCCACTTTGAGTCACCTTGAATCAGTTGTGCTGGTAAGCTTTGCAGGCTCATTGGATGCTTAATGTTAGATTCATTGATGTTAGGAATTGAGTTATCATTTATGAGTCATTGGAAGGTGAGTTAAGGTGACTTGTGTTTTTGCATTGAGAGCAATGACAGTGGATGCCATTTTCAAAAGGATAGTTATTAAGGGTCGATTTTATAACTAAATGAAGATCTGTTTGGGAAATGACTATAAGTCATCCTCCCCAACATGAGGAAAGGACCCTGGAAACCCTCAGTTGCCCTAGGAATCCAGCCCTGAGTGACTGGCACACTTGAGTTCTCTTGTACACATTTTAACTTATTTTATTTTCAGTTTCAATTTTGCGAAGGCTTAGTGTGTTTGACCTAGAGCCACTACAACTGCAGTAGCCATGCTTTCTGACAATAGGGAATTAGGTTTTATAGAATTTTTATTCGGATACCCTCTGTGCATGAATTAGTTGTTAATTGAGCCTGACCTTGCTCTTTGGTTCTTAGGAATGATGGGTAGAAGTACCAACTTTATCAGTAGTTAGTAAATTGACTAGACTCTACAGAAAACAAACGGCTTCTTAGGAAGCTGACCCAGGCTAAGTAATGTTTCCTTTCCATTTTCTAGTTTTTATATTGAATTTTTCTTGTTTGATCTTGTTTTGTTTTGTTTTAGTTGTTCTTTTCGGGTTTTTGAAGTCCCCAAAGTTGGTTAGAGCGAAATGGGATAAACATCTTCAAGGGAGTCCTCTCTTCCTCTTTGTTTTTCATGCTCAATTTCATTGAGGGAAATGTTTTGTTCAAGTTTGGGGGGACAAATTGTGTTAGAATCAGCTTTGGATTTCTTTAGTATATTGTGTTATACATGTTTGTGTTTGTGTTTTGTGTCTCGTATGAGTTGGTTTTGGTGCTGCTTCTTTATTTGGAAAATGCTTTGACATTGGCACTTTAAAAGTTTGTTTTATTTAGCTAAAACTTGGGATATCATCACATTTATGTGATCTAGGTGAGTGTATCTAGTGATTGTGGGAGGCTTGGTTGTAGAGCCTTCCAAGTTTTCAAGGAACCACTTGCCAGTGGAACTCGATGCACACACATCAAATCTCATTTTGTACAGGAGTTTCAACCTCCTTCTTCTCAAACTAAACATACCTTGAGAGACCTTCTTCCATAGTGTTTAGGACCTCAATAAAGAGAGTCAATTATCCCCACATTAGCAAAAAGAAAAGAAAAAAAGAAAAAAAAGAAAAAAAATAGAAAAGCAAATATATGAAAAGAAAGAAAAAAAGATAAATAAGTGAGTTGTTCCAGGTGGAGTGCAGGCTCAGTGCGGCCTTTCAAGTCCTAATGCCTAAGCCTGACTAGTTGGGAGTCATTGACTTCCTTTGCTCGTTACATGAGACAAGGATGGATTCAGTCTCTAGTAGGTGCTTTGGTTTTCTAATTGAGTGTTTGAGGTGGTCGAGACTTAATGCGTGCAGATGTCTGCTTCTTTGGGGCCGCCCGATGGATCCAGCTACATGGACCCACTTTCTATGACTTATGTATCCTACTTTCTAGTTTCAGTATTAAATGAAGACTGTTCTTAACCCTAGTTTTGTTATTGTCTTTGAATAGGTGAGCTGAGTTTAGTTGAAAAGTTTCTTGAAACTTAGTCTACGTTTGAGATCTAACATACCATTTTCACTAAATTTCTTTTGGAATGATTCATTGAGAAATTGAGGGAAAAGCTTGCCTTGATCACCATGCCCATAGATACCTTGTCTTTAAAGATTTTAAATGTGTTGGGATCCCAAGTAGGCTATATTTGTTTTGCATGGAATTTATACTTCAGAATTAGACCACTAGTAGTTTATTTAGTTTGTAGTATAAGAAAAGTAAATTTTGTATTTTTCGGAATTTAAGTGTGAAGAGTGAAAAAGGATAAGGCCGGAATTAATCCAAGAGTTAAGGGTAAAATGGTAATTTTTTAGATTAAGGACTCAAAGGTAATAAAACAAGAAGAGGATATCTTGAAAATTGTAGGAATTGTGATAATTTATGAAGTCTGAAATAGATTGAAAAGGAAGGACCAAATAGCAAAAATGGAAATTTAGGCCAAAATTGGGATAAGACCAAATATGGTCTTAGAAATTAGATATTTTCTCAATTGAGGCCCACAGAATGTGCACGGGTGTGGAGGAGAAGAACGAGTATGGTTTGATTTCTCTCGTTTCCTTGATCTAGCCTTATCCAAGTAAGAAGAAAGAAGAAGAAAGAAGAGAAAGGAGAAGTGAAGAAGGAAAAGAGAGTTAGAGCTTAGGGTAACCAAAAAATAGGTACAGGACTCCCTTGAAGATTAATTCATTGTGGTTTGTGTTGGTAATTGTTGGTTTGTGATCCTCAGTTGAAGAGTTTTAGTATAAAAGGAAATGTTAGGTTTAGGGAGATCTTTGTCAAAATTTCCCCCAAAACCTAAGTCAGATATTGCTTCTGGCAGCCAGTACTCTGATTTAGGAAATTCTAGTTGGAGAGAAAACCTAAGACCTGTGACCACATTTTCCAAGAAGGGCCTAAAATATTAATATGACTTAAGGACCCTTGAATTTGGAGTGCAAGACTAGTTCTTGTTCACATTTTGAAAACAAAAGCGAGTCTTGATTAGTTAGGACTTATATCTTGAGTTTTGGTACTCCAAATTGGATGTTGATTTGAGAAGAACCTGTAGTAGCTAAATGAGTAGAAAGAACCGGTGTCAAATTATGGGTCCAGACCCTTGAAATCGGAATCTCACAGTCGGTTGCGGTATAAGCTAGACAAGCAGAGACAAATTTTAACGTGCAATGCCATAACTTGGTTGGATGATCCAAATGAAGTGATCCCAGAGGAACAATGTGCTGGAAGGAATATTTAAGATTTTGAACTCATTGTACATAGAAAATAAGTGAAGTTGGACCCTATTTTGGGAAATGGCTTTCATGTTCTCACACATAGGATTTTGAAGACGATCGAATATCCCTTATACATATCGATGGATTAGTGGAGATGGTTTGTATGAGAAAATAGGATTAGTATTATAACATTAGCTAAGTGAGGTAAAAATTTGACTAAAAGTTATATGGAGATTTAATGCTAAATAATAGAGAGGAAATAAATAGAATGGAATAATAAAGGACATGAATTTGTGTATGAAGAAAATATAATACATGTATAATTTCTTTATATAAAGAAGCATAGAATATATTCATATGATGACAGAGATGTGATACACTCTCTATGAAGATGAATAATGGATAATTGAATATCTCATATGCATGCGATGAGTCTAAAACTAATCTATTTTTTTAATCATTTTCTAGCATGTTTTTTGCCAATAGTTTTGAGATCTGTTTTATGCCAAATTATTGAATATTCATATACTTTATGTTTTGTAGGTGTTAATTGAAAAATGAGAGAGAAAGCAAGCGAGAAAGAAGCAAAAGGTGGAAAATCAAGCGATCTTTGTTGTGGCATAATTTCAGTATATTGCGACACAAAATTGACGAGCCCAGAAGGAACTATGTCTCTATTAGCAACTAAATGTCGCAACAAAGCTCAGAAAGAACTCCATGGCTAAAAGAGAAATTTTGTCATGACAAAAAGAGTTTTAATATGTGACATTATTGAAGAAGATTGTAGGCATCACGCGACAATTCTTGACTCTGTCTGACAATGATTAAAGCCTTGAGGAGAAGCGAAGTGTGTCACGATAATATAATTTATGTATGATATAAAGAAAGCAGGAGGCCCCTAACGGATAAACTGCTGCCGTGAACCAATTATGTCACAACGAAATTGCGCTCGAATTACAAGCACCCAAGTCAAGTTTGAAGACGAGTGTTTTATGTTGCGACAAAGTTTTTCGACATCAAGCCCGGCTCCGAGGAAGGAATTGTTGTCCGCAACGAAAGAAAATCTTGTGTGACGTAACATTCCAGGAATTATGACGAAGCGACAAAATCTTTGTGTGAATAAAGATTATTTACATCACGACAAACAAAACTTGAAGGAGGTGATTCACATCATGACAAGAAAATTTGAAAGAAGTAACCTGAGAAGAATGGCGAGCAAAAGTTTTACATTCTTGATAATAAAAGTATGGAATGATAAAATTATGTCATAATGAAAAATTGGGGTATGACAAAGTGAAAAAGAGCGAGAATAGCCAAGGCAATTGTGTCATAGCGGATAATTCTATGTCGCGACGAAGCTGACTCGACAGCGACGAATCAAAGAGTTTATCATGACAAGGAGTTTCACATTAGCGATAGAAATTGCTAAGGACTCCAGAAGAAATCACAGCCATGACGAGTTGTGAGCTGAAAAGTAAATGCATTGCGTGAGGAAAATTATATTTGCGACAAACTCTAAAAGGACAAGGACATGAGAAGCTGGTTGAACAAGTTTGGTGTCGCTACCGAGCATTCTGCGAGGACAAAGACCAAGGTACGCTGATGGAATTTATGTCGACATTGTCCAGTATGTCGCAGCACAATCCAGAGCAAGTTCGGAAGAATGGTCATGATAGAAACGAAGCTATGACGGGGTAACCGTAGTATTAGCTCTGTCGATAGACAACTACATGTCGCTGACAAAGAGACAATTTGGGCCAGAATTTTGGAGACCCTAGCCTTGATTAATGAAGTGAGATGACATTAGAAACTATAAATACACACGCGGAATGATGTGCTCGACCCCGACTCCAGGGCATTTGGTGGTTGAAGACCTCTTGTATATTTATTTTTTTATTTTTATTTTCCATTTTAGTAGATTTAGTTTTAGTGTTAGTGTAGTTTATTTGTTAGTTTTCCTTTAATTTTCCTTTAATTTTCTTGATTTGGAATTATTGTAGTGAAGTGCGACTTCGAGGTTGGTATTTCTTTATAAAATCATCTTTCATTAACATTTGATTTAAATGGATATAGAAAGTTTTGGAGTTCATTTATTTGATTCGTTTATGACTTAGAGTGAATTTTTGATCGGTTAGTCATTGATATGGAGTAAACGGAGTTTGAAAAGTTGAGTTCCTTTGAATCGTTATTGTGATAGTAATTTTTATGCACATAAGGTGGAAGAAAAACTTTAATTAAATTCTTGAATTTATTTTATTAATTATTTGTTTATAAATTTACTTGTTCTTAATACTAGATCTTGTGTACCCAATCTGAGTCTTTTGTAATAATTCTGATTTCGGAGGCCTGGTGACACAGAGATGGAGAATCCTGAGGGTACGAAGTAGTTCCTTGTGGGTATGGTATACTAATACTTTGGAACTAATGAGCTTTAAGGATTACTGAATAGATCACCCAACTTACTTATAATTTGAGGATGGTTGAATGAGTATTTGTTTAATCACTTAGGAGTCTCTCATCACACTACGCTAAATTGATTTGATCCCTTGTTAGCAAAGATCTAATCAAGGAGATGAAATTTTCATCAGGCGTTTAGGATGAGGTGTGATAAAAAATTGGAGAAGGCTTCTGATATCACTGTCTATGAGAATGTAAAAATTCTTTAGTCCTAAGATCTTAGTATGAAGTATTGAAAAGGACAAATACTTAAATATTGGAAAAAGGGTTACATATTACAAGTAACTGATTAGAATTATGTCTCAGAAATGAATATGAACCTTTAATCAGTGAAAAGTATGGTTGGGAAATCGAACCATACTACCTTGCATCTTTGACAAGCTGATTTTCCGATTTATGGTTGAGCTATGAATTCGGAAATGATGAGAAATTGATTATTACTAATTGATCCATATCGATTTTGTCTCACTCATTGATCTCAGCCCAATTTCTATTAAACTTTACTTTTGTATATTTAAGATTTGAGTAATAGGACTACATTTTTAGTCCTCTTATCATCATAATAGTGGAGTTCAAATAGTAATGATCTTGAGTAGTTGGGAGTAGTTAGTCTTTTGATTTATTATCCTTCCTCGTGGGAATGATATCTGAAATTTAAATATCTATTTTTATTACTTGTACGACCTGTCAACTTGCAGTAATCAAGACCCACCTTTAAATTTTAAATGAATCATTTTACAAGAAAATAACAAAATCAATTTTTTATGTATATGAAAAATGGTCTTAATAAGTTTTGGCGGCTGACTGCGGGGGTGAAAAGTTCTTGAGTGGCGATGGTAAACTGTCATACATACGATCACATCATACGAGTTTGGACTTTTAACACATACATGATAACGATAGTTATTCATGTATATGGGATATGCGAAAAATGCATTTTTATGACGGATAGATGGATAGATGGGCATGCCTGTGGGGATCTGATGTTAGTAATAGTGCTCTAGGCACATTAATATGGAGCGTAGTATTTGACTATTATGAGAATTTATTATTATGATGATTTGCATGTTTATTATATGTAATATATAGATAATATTATTAATTATTACAAGTAATAACAATAGGTTATTGTTATGGGAATAACAATGAATTAAGATAGTATAAGTTTGTTGATATTCATAGGATGAATATACATGCTGAATACAATCAATTTACATATCTATTTGTTGAGAACAAATATTAAGACAGGGCCAGTCTTGAGATTAATACATGGATCAGTCGTAAGTTAATCTCTAATAGTTGTGTGTTAAATCATGACTGAGATCGCTATAGTTCTCGGCATAAGGAATGTGTGTTTTGATATAATCAAGCGTTGTCTTTAATCGGATGACTATAAGGACTATACTTGAACATAATAAAATTATGTAGTAGAGATATGAGCGATTAAGATGGAATTGTCCTCTTATTATAAGAGAGATATCTGGGTCCCCCTCGACAAATTGAGGTAAGAAATGCATGGCTGGTGCTCAAATGAATTGATGGAGATCAATGTCATTTGTTTAGTCAGTCTAATAGTGGGTTTCGAGTAATCAGATAGAAACGATATAAGTTTGTTTGTCCGTACCTTATATTTATCAGATCATCATGAACAAAAAGGATGTGTTCAATATATTAAGGTTGTCACCGGATCATGAGCTTTTCATTTAACTTGGGTAGTCATTCTTGCTAGAGCCACTTATGACTTGTAGGATCGAAAATGTGATTTGGGCCTCTTTGCCAATGTTAATTGAACTGTAAGTCGCACGTAGAACAAATAATAACGGTTATGGTTTTTCACTCTCTATAATAAATTCATTTATTACATAACAGTTATGGTTTTCTGTAATAAATTCGTTTATTACATAACGGTTATGGTCTTCTGTAATAAATTCGTTTATTACATAACGGTTATGGTTTTACGCCAATAAAATTCATTTATTACATAACGATTTATGATTTTAAGCCAATAAATTCGTTTATTACACCGCAGTTATGGTTACGGTTATGGTTAAATATTTAATTAGTTTCCTTATCAGATAAGGATTTGAATTTAAATTATTATTATTTAAAAGCGTTTTAAATATATAATAAATTCAAGTTTGACTGAAACCCTAGAAGACCATATAAATATATCTTGAACATATATTTGTGTGTATGGATTGTCTTTCACAAAGTGAACCAGCCTAAAAGCAGAGAAAGAAAAACCCTAATTCGTTTTGAAGGCAGAATGAACTAGCATTCAAAAGATCGTTTATTTTTGTTCGTGTGTGGATACTTGTAGAGGGGTCAGTGTCGCTTTTAGGAAAACAGCACCTTTGAAGATCGAACAAGTAAGGCATGGCTTTGAAGACGTGAATCGATCTCTGAGGTAAGTTCGTTTACCCTTCCTTCGGTTTTATGGCATATGATCTTGGTGTTAGGGATAAAAATTTTATAAATTCCTTTGCATTTATGTTCCAATCGATTGGATATTCATCCACGCGTAACCAATGGTGTTCGAGCCAACACATGTTTTCATAAAAAATCGATAATGCCATATTTGATCATATGTATGTAGTGTATATGATTATGGCATGTTTGCGATTTTTAATATATGTGATATTATGGTTTGTGCGAGCGACATGGTCAACAGTTTTGTTAAGGTATTAATTGGTTGAATCTAGAAACCTAAAAGGATTAGTTAATATGTATGATTAAGAATAGAATGGGATATTGCCATTAAAGTGTTTAATAGCATGTTATATGATTCTAACTTTGTCTTAATCAGTTAATACATGGGTGAATTCATATATCAATTACGATTTATCAATGATTGTTTGTAATTGATGCACGAAAAATAAGCGAGTATGTATGTGAAATTCATAATATCTTTGTTTAATGTGATGGCTTTAAACTTATTCAAAAATTTATTGATGAGATCGATGAGAAATTTTTATAATATCTTTGTTTTAATGTGATTTTGATGGCTTTTGACATTCAAAAATTTATTGATGAGAATTTTAAAATTTATCAATGAAAATTTTTTGAGGCAAACTCTAATGTTTCTTAAAAGAAAAAAGAAAAAAATTTCAGGCCTTTATACGATCTAAATCAATAGCAAGCTATTGAGCAATAAATGCTGGCTTCAGCGTAGCACCTTATGAATTTAATTGGTTTTAAACATCGCGCCTATTATAATTTATTTCTTTTAATGCAAATTGTTTATGCTATGATAACATAATATATTTTGCACATGATATGTTGCTTCACATGGTGCACAGTATGGCCCTTTTAGACCGTTGTGTTTTGGCGGGTTATTATTATTATTATTTTTACAAGGGTTGTAATTATTAAATACGGCTTGCATCTTAGTTTGTTTTAATATGTTTACATTTCTTATTAGTAGTATTTATTTAATTGTTGTACAATAAAACAGACCAGTACAACTCATTTGAAGTCATACCCAATCAACCATGATGATGGAGGAGCTAGGTGTCATCATGAGTTGGTGGTCAATCGACATCATGGGAGCTACTTATTACAACCTAGGCATACATTTGTTGATCTTCATATTGAAGCATGGAGATCAATCTAGATAAAACCATCTTGTGACACATTTATTATATGCATGTATGTATGATGTTACATGAGTATGTGATACTAGATGTATGATGAGATCTATTAATTGAAAATTAAAAATCCAATCAAGATCCACTCACTTGAAATTTAAAGTTAACATGCCATCCATATTTAAACACTTGTCAAACCTTTATCACCTTAATGTAGGTTCTACCAAAGTAAGTACATTAGGTTACATTAGGGAGACAGATGAGTAATGGTGCTACCCATATGTTTAAAAATGGTTTAACTTTATGGGTTATCAAAACGGTTTTAGACTATGGCATAAGATGGGATTTAAACATGTGGGACATATGATGTGTGAAAATCCATAAATATCTAAAAAGTTGCATGAGATGTAGTGGTAAGAGTTACCTACCTAAATAAGCAATTTTAAGTGTCATGCCAAAGTGACTTAAAGTTGAGTAAAATATGGATCATAGCTCACTAGATTAATATGATTATTCTTGAGGTTGTTAATTTGGTAGAGAGAATTTTCATAATCAAAATACTTATCAAACTTGCATTCATTGTAGATATTAACAATAGCAAACAACAAAGAAAAGCAATTCTACTATATCATGCGATCGAGTCCTTGAGAAGGATAAACTCTTGGGACTACTTTATGGCCCGGTTTGAAATTTGAGAATTGTTCTCAAACGAAAGAGCTTTATGTCTTGGATGAACCTCTCCACTGAAGAGAACCAGAGAATGTTCTAGGTAAAAAGAATGCTTATGAGAAGCATCATAATGACTATTGATGTTGTCTTGATGCTTTAGCTACCATGAGTTGAACTAGAAGGATGGAAAATATGGGAGCTTATGATATGATCTCAATCTTAAGGGAAATCATTCGACAACAAGCAAAGCGAAAGGTAGCATGGGGCTACTAGGCACTGCATTCTTGTAAGATGGCTGAGGAATTACTTGATTCAAGTACTCATGTTCTAAAATGAAAGTATATTGAGCACCTTGATAGGCTTGGATTTCCATTGAGCCAAGAGTTGGCAACTGATTTGGTCTGAATTCACTTCCTGGTAGTTATGGCCAGTTTGTCATGAACTATAACATGAGTGAAATGGACAAATCTATCTACGAAAATTGCATATGTTGCTTAAAGCCCAGTGAGCAAAATATTAAATCAGCTGGCCATGTTAATTAGTTCGAAATAGAAAGGGATTCAAGGGGAAGAGAGGCGAGACGAGGGACGAGACGAAAGGAAAGTCAAATGCTCAGCCCGAACACAAGCCTCGGCCCAGGCTAAAGCCCCAAAGGGTGTTGTTTCTTTTGCAATGTTTAGTCATTGGAAGAGAAAGCGCAAGTGTATTTAGAAGATACAAAGAAAAGAAAGAGGCGAGTGAGACTAGTTCTTGGTATTTATGTATCTGGTCATTTTCTCCTTTAGTTCACGGGTATTAGATCTTTTGGATGTGGATCTCACATTTGTACAAATGTGCGAGGGCTCAAAGGAGTAGACAATGAAGAAGGGCCAGGATTAGTCAAGTGGGCAATGGAGCGAGATTCTTCCTTTAGGCTGTGAGTTATGAACTTACTTTGCCTAGTGGGCTTTTGTTAGTTTTGGACAATTGCTATTATGTTCCTCTGATATGTAGGAATATTATTCAGTTCTTGTTTGGATAATGATGGTTTTTCTTTTATTATTAAGAATAATAATTGCTCCATTTTCATAAAGACATATTATATGCAAATGCTATTTACGGGATGGTCTTTATGTTATGAACTATGATATTCAACTGATTCTCATGCCACATACTTTATTTATAACTACTAAGAAATTTAAGTCCAATGATTTAAATTCCAACCTATCTTGGCATTGTCGCGCAGCCGCGCAGTGGCATCTCAAAACTCCATCAAGTTGGATTTTTGAATTCATTTGATTTGAATATATGATACATGTGAATCTTTAATACATTATTAGGTAAGATGAAGGATCAGCTTTCTTTGGGCCAGTGAAAGGGCGATAGTGTGGATCTCATATACGGATATCGTGGACCATTAAGTTCGGATGCTAGGAGTTACAAGTACTTCATTGGCACATTTGCGATGACTTGAGATATGGTTATGTCTACTTGATGAGACATAAATGCGAGATCATTTGAAATGTTAGAATCTTTTCAAATGAAGTACAAATCGACTTGGCAGAACTGATCAAGGCACTTCGATCTGATCGAGGTGGCGAATATTTGAGCAAATTTGATGACCATCTTAGAACTTGTGGAATCATTTCACGTTCGCTCCCACGGAACACCACGGTGGAATGGTGTGTGCGAGAGGAGGAATCGAACTTTATTAGATATGGTTGATCTATGATGGAGTCCAGCCAGGATCTTCCATTACACTTTAGGGTTATACTTGCCCGAAGCAATTTGCATTCACACTAAATCGAGTTCCATCCAGCGGTTGAAAAAGACACCCATATGAGATGTGGAATGGTAAAGGCCCGAGTTTGTCTTTTCTTAAGATTTGGGGTTGTGAGGCTTGTGTAAAGCGTCGATTTCAAATAGCTGGAGCCAGTGCGATAAATGTCTTTTTGTGGTCATCTAAGGGCTAAGGGATGTACTTTTCTGATCCGCAGAGAACCAAAGTGTTTGTTGCTCAGATGGTGTCTTTCTAGAAAGGGAATTTATTTCTAAAGGGGACCGAGTGGGGTAAGATCTGACTCAGTTCGAAGAACCACGAGATAACATTGGGCTGCACATGGATCTCATGGTCAATGAGCTATTGTTGACACACCTCCTATAACTTATGAAAATTTACGTAGATCGATAGGATCGTCATGAGCCCGAGATATGGATTTCTTGTGACCCCATTAACTATGATGTATTGTTAGTGGATCAAAATGAACCCACTACCTATCAAGAGGCTTGCTATGTTGGATCTGAACTACGAAATGGTTAGAAGGCATGAAGTCTGAAATTCAGTCCATGTATGATAATCAGTATGGACCTTGATTATTATCAAGGTACAAAACCATTGGGTGCAAGTCGGTTTAAAAGAACCACATGGATGGCAAAGTGCATACTACAAAGCAAGGCTAGTTGCAAAAGGTTTCAAAACAAACTCATGGTGCATGTAATTATGACGAACTTTTTCACACCGTAGCTATGCTTAAGTCTATTAGAATTTTTATTACAATGTCTTATGTCATATTTGATCAAAATGATGTTAAAACCGCGCTTCTTAATGGAAACTTACTTGAGGATGTGTACAATGACACAACCCGAGGGTTTTGTACAACCTAAGAATTTGCAAGCATATGTTTCAAAGATCCATTATGGAGTTAAGTGCCTGAAGAATCTTCGCTGATGAACTAAATGGGGCGGGTTTGGATTTGTCAAAATGAAGATGAGCCTCAGGTTTATAAGAAAATTAGTGGGAGTGCAATTGTATTTCGGGTCTTATATAAGTTGATTTACATTCTTACTCATCAGGAATGATATCCCTACTCGGCAGAGTGTCAAGTCTTGGTTAGGGAAGTGTTTCTCAATGAAAGACTTAGGCTAAGTCGCTATCTAGGGATAAAGATCTATATAGAGATAGATCTAAGAGGCCGATTGGTCTAAGTCAAAGTGCTTATATAGACAAAGCATCGAACGGTCAGCATGCAAGATCCAAAAGAGGATACTTACGCTTCATGTCTCAGGCTACTTTAGCAAATCCGCTGTCCTAACACTACGTGATGAGCGAGCGATGAGAAATCTCTTATGCATCGCCATTGGTTCTATCATGTATGCCATGTTGTGTGCACTAGACTGATGTATCTTTATGCTTTAAGATAACGAGTAGATATCAATGGATCCCACAAGACTAGATGTAACTATGCTTTGGCACACTGAAAGAGATAATGTTTAATTTTGAGATTACTAGATAGCTGTCAAGAACATTCTGGGTATCTCGAGAAGGTCTAAAAGATATAAATTTGGTATGGTGGATTGGAAGATGATCCGTTGTAAATGGTTACACGATGCAAGCTTCCAACTGACAGATGATTTCCGATCAAGTAATGCGGATATGTATTTTGTTTAGATGGTGGTGCAGTTAGCTGGAAAAGTTCAAAGCAAAGCACTGCTGCTTATTCTATAATGTTGCTGATCCATTGACTAAGCCTCTACCACAAGCAAAGCATGATTGTCATGTTAGGTTCAGGTGGCTAGATGTTATTGGATGAATGGGCCTAGCGCAAGTGGGGAGATTGTTAGTAATATTAGTGCCTCTAGGCCTATCATATGGACATGGTATTTTGACTATTTATGAGAATTTATTATTATGATGATTTGCATGTTTATTATATATAATATCCACTACATGGTTTTAATTATTCAACAACCTTAATCGGTTATTGTTAGAATAACAATAATTAGATTATATGTTTGACTGATATTCATAATAATATGTGTATGAGATACAAATCAAAATTTATAATCAAATTTATATCTATTTGTTGAGAACAAATATTAAGACCAGGGCAATCTTGAGATTAATACATGGATCAAAGTCATAAGTTAATCTCTAATAGTTGTGTCATTAAATCCTTTGACCTGAGATCGCTATAGTTCTCAGCATAAGGAATATTGTGTTTGATATAATCAAACGTTGTCTTTAATCGGATGACTATAAAGGTTATACTTGAACATAATAAGAATTATGTAGTGAGATATGAGCGATTAAGATGGAATTTGTCCCTCTTATTATAAGAGAGATATCTCTGGGTCCCCTCGACAATTGAGACTGAGAAATGCATGGTCGTGCTCAAATGAATTGATGGAGATCAATGTCATTGTTTAGTCAGTCTAATTGGGTTTCGAGTAATCAAAGATAGAACGATATAAGGTTGACTTTGTCCATGCCTTATATTCTATCAAGATATCATGAGACAAAAGGATTATGTCATTAGCTATATTAAGGTTGTCTCGGATCATGAGCTTTTCATTTAACTTGGGTAATCATAATGTCTTGCTAGAGGCCACTTATGACTTGTAGGATCAAAATGTGATTTGGGCCTACTGCCAATGTTAATTGAACCTATAGGGTCGCACATTAAGAACAAATAATAACGGTTATGGTTTTTCACTCTCTATAATAAATTCATTTATTACATAACAGTTATGGTTTTATGTAATAAATTCGTTTATTACATAACGGTTATGGTTTTCTGTAATAAATTCGTTTATTACATAACGATTATGGTTTTCTGTAATAAATTCATTTATTACATACGGTTATGATTTTACGTAATAAATTCGTTTATTACATAACAGTTATAGTTACAGGTTGGTTAAATATTTAATTAGTTTCCTTATCGAGATAAGGATTTGAATTTAAATTATTATTATTTAAGCGTTTTAAATATATAAATTCAAGTTTGGCCAAATACTAGAAGACTTATATAAATATATATGTGAAGTTATGTGTATATTTGTGTGTGTAGTTGTCTTTCCGCAAGTGAACCAACTGCTAAAAACGAGAGAGAAAGAAAAACCCTAATTTCGTTTTGAAAGACAGCGAACTAGCATTCAAAAGATCGTTTATTTTGTTCGGTATTGTGGATACTTGTAGAGGGTGGTCGCTTCCCCGAGGCGGCCTGCTGAGTCCGAGTGAGCCAAGGCGCCAAACTTTGAAGGCTTGGCGATCGATCTACAAGAGGGTAAGTTCGTTTACCCTTCCTTAGGTTTTTATGAAAGCATGTGATCTTTGGTGGGTTAAGGGATAAAAATTTATAAATTCATGCATTTATGTTCAATCCAGTTGGATATTCATCCACACGTAACCCGACATACGGTTCTTTGCGAGCATATAGATATGGTTGGCCTTGTTTGGGTTGATGACATGGATCCCGTTTGGGTCATACAATAAAGCACAGATAGAGATCACTATCTGGAAATGCAGTGATAGTACCACCAGCGTACATATAGTTTGCTCACTGTATCCATTTTTTTTTAATATACGGGCATGAAACATGTAAAAGAGATAAGCGATATTGATAAATGAAAAATGAATCATAAACATAGGAAGTAATTTGTAAAATATAATGGAAATATAAAATACCTAAATAGTCATTAATACTTTAATAGTCATTAATACTATGACTAAAATGATATGGAGTCTAGATAAAGCCTGGGAAGTTAGCATAGCACATGAGATTAACATAATGAATTAAATTATTTAATTGTGGTAAGTTCATGAATTATTGTAACTTACAAGTTTATATGGTTATATATATATATATATATATATATATATGCATAGCAAGTTGCATGAGTATTATAATGTGATGATCATGGTTAGTGGTCATCCATGTGTAAGAATCCTCACTAAGCTTTATACTTAGTACAGGTGTTTATCCGTGTAGGTACTGAGGAAGCGGCTAGAGAACAGAACATTCCACATCAACATCAAGGGCCATCTCATCGATAGGTGCTCACCTGTAGTGTTTCTAGTTAACGTGTTACTCTGAGCAATATGTTGTATATAAACTTTTGGGTACAACGAAAAGGGTTTGTAAATAATATGTAAGTGATATTTTGAACGCCTCAAATAGTGGGATATGATAGTATGGTTTTGTAATATATGTTAAATTATATATTATATTTTAAGGAATGTTTTAGAACTGCTCAGTTAATCAGGTTTAAAGTCTACAGTTTTGTGACACCCTTTCCTAACATAGAGGTGCCAGGTTGGGGTGCCACAGTGGTGGCATCAGAGCTTAGGTTTATGTGACTCTAGATAGAGCATAAGATAGAAATGCATATGTAAAGTAATGTATTGGCCTGATGTGGATGTCTTTGTTTTCTGAATATGATGGATCGCCCTCCCAAATTACGAGTAGAAATGGTGAGAGTGTTAACTTGAGGGAGATCAAAGGGTTATGCCTTATGATCCTTCTAAATCTATCAAAATTGAAAGTAATGTTCCAGCCGAGCCAATGGAAGCCTTGCTGAGGATATCTAAAGACATGGCTCGAGTATTGGACAAACTGACTGCTCCTAAGGCTCCGATAGACATGGTAAGAAGACATGGAATAGAGGAATTCCATGAGACAAGCATGGAAGAGTAAAGCAATGAATGCGGATTTGGAAAGCTCTGAAGAGTATTAGAGGAAGTTAAGATGCCTTCTGATCGAGGAGAGTATCATGTGCGATCTCACTATTGCGAGTGGGGCATATGACTATGGAAATTGGTGTTGAGTTGAGGATTCGGATCATGCCTTGGGAGTTCTTTGTCGCAGAGTTCGGGCAAAGTACGTTCTGGAGATGTATGGGGCTTGAGTGGGCGGTTCGACTTTGAAGCAAAGGAACCTATCTGTGGCTGAGTATGAGAAGGAGGTCAGTCATCTTAGTAAATATGCACCTGAGTCAGTCCTCACCAAAGCATTTCGATGCAGGCAATTTGAAGATAGACTGAATGAGTCCATAAAAGGGTACTTAGCGCCTGTGACATCTCTTCAACAGGTGAATTTCTATCAATTGGTGCAAGCTGCAATGAAAGTGGAAAGATTTGAGGCAAGCAGCAGAGAAAGATTCTATAAGAAGAGGTTTTCTAAGGGAGTTTCTTCCTCCTCAGGGAAGAGAGTTAGAGAATCACAAACAGAATCAGTTTACAGCTCTACTACCAGAGGAAGAAGGCAAGGGCCTAGTATAACACTTTGTACAGGTAGAGGTGCTTCAGCAGGACCATGAGAAACTTCAAAGTGTCCTCATTGCCATCGACGACATTTAGGAGTTTGCAAATTATTGACATGAGGGTGCTTGAGTAATGAAGCCCACTTAACATTTATGGAAGAATTGTGCAAAGAGTCGAGGACAATATGAATCAGCAGAGTAACGGCGGAGGAGATGCAACGGCACCACCATCAACTCGAGATAAAGGTAGAGATCAAGGGGGCCAAAGCCAGCATAAAGGACAAGAAGGCACAATGTCAGAGATGGTAGATCGTCTTATGACTTCAGCACCAGCACAAGCATATGCTATCAAGGCTCGTGGGGACCAGGAGGCACCAGAAGTTATTGCTAGTATATTTTCTCTTTATGGTATTGAAATGCATGCATTAATAGACCCTGGATCTACTCATTCATATGTATGCATTGAGCATGTGTTCGATAAGGTGACAGTAGTGGAGCAGCTATCATATGATATGCATGTAACTAGTCCTTTGGGGCATAGTGTCAATGTGAATAGGGTGTACATAAATTACCCCATACTTATCCAGGATAAAGAATTTTCAACTGATTTGATTGCTCTGCCTTTCCGAGAATTTGATTTGATTTTAGGTCTGGACTGGCTATCTAAGCATAAAGCTATATTAGATTGTGGAAATAAGACAGTAGTGTTGACATGCTCTGACCAGTCTGAGGTGATAGTACAGGGCATTAGATCTAGCACGATGTCCAATGTGATCTCAGCTATGTAGGCTAGGATATTTCTGAGGAAAGGATGTGAGACATTTTTTGCCTTGATACTTAACTCTATGAGAAGTGAAGTAGATGTGGCAAAGATTTCAATAGTAAGGGAATTTCTAAATGTATTCCTTGAAGAGTTACCTGGTATTCCACTTGAGAGGGAGGTGGACTTGTCCATAGAGATTGTACCCGGGAAACTGACTTCGATTTCTAGGGCACACCTTATAGGATGGCTCATACAGTTAAAGGAATTGAGAATTTGCCGAGTTACAAGAGCTATTAGATAAAGGGTTTATTAGACCTAGTGTTCTCCTTGGGGTGCACCTGTTTTATTTGTGAAGAAAAAGGATGGCACATTGCGAATGTGTTGATTATAGACATATCAATAAAGTAACAGTGAAGAACAAGTACTCGTTGTCTAGAATAGAACATTTATTTGATTAGTTTAAGGGAGCATGTATCTTTTCTAAGATAGATATGTGATCTAGGTATTACCAGTTGAGATTAAAGATGCGTCTTGTAGAGATGGCATTTAGGACCAGATAATAGTGATTACAAGTTTTAGTAATGCCTTTGGGTTGGCCCCGAATGCACCGGCGGTATTTATGGATTTGATGGGCCAGGTGTTTCGACCCTACTTATATCAGTTTGTGGTGGTTCTTATTGATGATATATTGGTGTATTCCAAGAATGAGGAGAGCATAGAAACTGACATCTAAGGATAGTTCTCTGAACTCTAAGAGAAAAGTAGTTATATGCCAAGCAGAGTAAATGTGATTTTTGGCTAAAGGAAGTTTTCTTCCTAGGCCACATTGTGTCTGTTAAAGGAATTAAAGTTGATCCAGCTAAGATTGAAGCTATTGTAAATTGGAAGCCACCCCGAAATATGACGAAAGTGAGGAGTTTTGTGGGGTTAGCCGAATATTATAGAAGATTTGTGAACGGCTTTTATGTCATAGCATCTCCACTTACCAACTTGCTCAGAAAAGATGTGAAGTTTGAGTGAAATGACAAATGCCAAGCTAACTGGCCGATTAAAGCAATTCTTTGATTAAAGCTCAGTGTTGATCGGTAGATCCCAGGTGAAGTATACCTGTACGGTGATGCTTGAGGATGGAGTGCAGGATGTGTGCTAATGCAAGATGGTAAAGTTGTGGCCTATGCATCTAGGCAGTTGAAGCCACATGAGCAGAATTATCCTACTCATGACCTAGAGTTGGTTGTGTTAGTGCTTGTTTTGAAAATATGGTGACACTACTTATATAGGGAAAAGTGTAGAGTTTACATAGACCATAAGAGTCTCAAGTATCAGTTGACTCAGAAAGAGTTGAATTTGAGGCAACGAAGGTGGGTAGAGTTGTTTAAAGACTATGATTGCATAGTTGATTACCATCCTAGGAAAGCCAATGTGGTGGCTGATGCCTTAAGCAAAAAGACAATGATAGCTTTGTCACTTCATCACAATGATTGGAGAATAACAACTAATGGAGCTTTACTATCTTAATTAAGAGCTCGGCCTGCTCTTAAGCAGATGATTATAGATGCTTAAAAGAATGATAAAGAGTTGCAAGAAAATATTCAGCTGATCAAAGATGGAGTAGAGAGTGAGTTTTCTGTAAAAGAGGATAGGAGCTTGTATTTCAGAGATAGATTATGTGTGCCAGCTGATAGTGAGCCGAAGAAAGAGTTGTTACATGAAGCTCGCGTGGTGTTTCTGTACATCTGGAGGCAGCAAGATGTACCAAGATTTGAAACATAACTATTGGTGAAAAGGTATGAAAAGATATGTAATGGATTATGTGTGTAAGTGTTTGATGTGTCAGGAAGTCAAAGCTGAACACCGGGAGTACCATCGAACTTGTTGAATCCATTCCAATTCCACAATGGAAATGGGATAATATAGCTATGGATTTCGTATCTAGCCTCCCCCTTAAGCAAAAGAAGCATGATGTTATTTGGGTGATAATTGATAGACTCACGAAGTCAACCCATTTTGTACCAATCCGGATGGACTATTCTATGGATTGACTAGCTGAGCTATATGTGGATGATATTGTAAGATTACATGGTATGCCTTTGTCGATAGTGTCGGATAAAGATCCACGATTTACGTCAAGATTTTGGAAAGAGTTACAATCAGCATTGGGTACTCGTCTTAACCTTAGTACAGCTTTTCACCCGAAAATAGATGGACAATCAGAGAGATTAATTAAGATATTAGAAGATATGCTGAGAGGTTGTGTTATAAATTTCCCTGGAAGTTGGGATAGGTATATTCCATTGATGGAATTTACCTATAACAACAGCTATCAGTCCAATATTGGTATGGCACTGTATGAAGCGTTGTATGGCCGAAAATGCAGGACTCCTGTATGTTGAACAAAGTTGAGTGAATATAAACTGATTGGACCTGATATTGTGAAGGACATTAAAGAGAAAGTCTAGATAATTCAGCAAAGGTTAAAAGCTGCTAATGATCGACAGAAATCTTATTCCGATTTGAAAAGGAAGGACATTGAATATGAAGTGGGTGATCAAGTGTTCCTAAAGGTATCTCCATGGAGGAAGGTGCTTAAATTTGGGAAGAAAGGAAAGTTGAGTCCAAGATTCATCGATCCATATGAAATTTTAGAAAGAGTTGGACTGTAACTTTATCGGTTGGCTCTTCCTCGAGTTAGCCAAACCCATAATGTCTTTCATGTCTATCTTGAGGAGATATAGTCGGATGAATCTCATGTCCTACACATGCAGAAGTGCAAGTACAGCCAGATTTATCATACGATGAAAGAGCGAAAGCTATCACGGCCCAGAGGTGAAGCGGGTTAAGGAGCAAGCAATTGCCATTAATTGAAGTACTCGCATCACAATGAGAGGAGTAACATAGAGACCAAGAGCCTTATTGAAAGCTCAATATCCGCAACTATTTGATACAAGAAAGAATTTAGAGGACGAAATTTTTTTTAAGGGGAAGAGAGTTGTAACACCCCAAATTAGACCCTACTAGTTTTATTATAGTTTTGTGGTATAAGAAAAGTAAAATTTGTATTTTTCGAATTTAAAGTGCTAAAAGTGAAAAAGGATAAAGCCGGAATTAATTCAAGAATTGAAATTAAAATGGTAATTTTTCATATTAAGGACTCAAAGGTCATAAAGCAAGAAGATGATATGCTAGTGTAAAATTTTGATAATTTGAAGTCTGGAAAATAGATTGGAAGGACGGAAATAGAAAAAATTGAAATTTAGGCCAAAATTGGGATAAGACCAAACATAGTCCTAGAGATTAGATATTTTCTCAATTGGGGCTAGGGCATTTACGAGTGTGGAGGAGAAGAGCCAAAATTTAGGGCATTTCCTTGATCTAGCCTTGTCTAAGTAAGAAGAAAGAAGAAGGAAGAAGAAAGAAGAGAAGGGAGAAGAAAAGGAGAAGTGAAGAAGGAAAGGAGAGTTAGAGTTTGGGGTGACCAAGAAATAGGTACGGGAGTTCCTTAAAGATCAATTCATTGTGGTTTGTGTAGTTGGTAATTGTTATTTGGTTTGTGGTCTCAGTGAGGTTTTAGTATAAAGGAAATGTTGTTGGGGTTTAGAAATCTTTGTCAAAATTTCCCTAAAACTAAGTGGATAAACTAGCCATAACTTGGCTAAAGTGCTCTGATTTAGGAAATTCTAGTTGGAGAGAGAGCTGGGCTTTGGCGTGACCACATTTTCCCAGAAGAGCCTAAAATATTGATATGACTTAAGGACCCTTGAATTTGGGTCTAAAGACCGGTTACTGGTTCTGTTTTGAAAACATAGCAGTCCCGGTTGTTTAGGACATATTTTGAGTTTTGGTGCTCCAAATTGGATTATTCTAATTTGAGTAGAACCCTTAGCATTGTAGCTTCAAATGATTAGAAGGAACCAGTGTCAAATTATGGAGTTAAGACCCTTGAAATCGGGTCTCACAGTTAGTTACTAGATAAGCTAGAACCAAACTTATACAGTTTGGAATTAAAAGTGCCATAACTTGAGTTTGGATGATCAATTAAGAGTGATCCCAATTTTGAGTAAAATAGATTCTTAGAGGAACAATGTGCATAAAGGAAGCATGTTGAGATTTCAAACTCATTGTACCTAGAAAATAAGTGAAGTCGGACCCTATTTTGGGACATGACTTTCATGTCCTTTCCTATAGGATTTTAAGACACCTAAATGTCTCTTATATACTCCCAAAGGATTAGTGGAGATGGTTTTGTGTGAAAATAAGTCAGTATAACTTAGCTAAATTAGGATAAAATTTGACTAAAAGTTATATGATTTAATGCTAAATGAGAATAATTGGAATGGAATAATAAAGGACATGAATTAGCCATGTGAAGAAAAAATAATACATGTATAGTTGCTTATATAAGAAGCATAGAATATATTCATATGATGACGGGAGATATGTGAAAGTATAACTATGAAGATGAGAATAATGAATGCGTGAATATCTCATATGCATACATGATAACAATAGTTATTCATGTCTATGAGATATGTACTGAAAACGTAATAAAACTGATTGCCTACTTATGACCAGGTAGATGGATAAATGAGCATGCTTATTAGGGATACAGTTGCTGCAGCATACAGATGTAGTTGGCCTTGTTTGGGCTGATGACATGAACCCTGTTTGGGTCATACGGTAAAGCACGAGATAGAGATCCACTTTGTCTCCAAATGCAAGTGTGCCCTCAGGTACATGGTTCTTTCAGTATCCATTTTTTGGAATATGCAGGCATGAAACATGTAAAAAAGATAAGCAATATTGATAAATGAAACGCTGAATCAAAAACACTTAGAATTAAGTTGTAAAATATAATGGAAATATAAAATACCTAAATAGTCATTAATCCTATGACTAAAATGATATGGAATTTGATAAATAAAGCCTGAGGAAGTTATCATAGCACATAGAATTAACATAATGAATTAAATTATTTAATTATGGTAAGAAGTTCATGAATTATTGTAACACAAGTTTATATAACATATATATATATATATATATGCCGCGACAAGTTGCGTAGGTATTATAATGTGATAATCATAGTTAGTGGTCATTCATGCATAAAGTCCTCACTAAACATGCTTATACGGGTGTTATCTGTGTAGGTACCGAGGAGGCGGCTAGAGAACAAAACATTCCACATCAACATCAAGGGCCATCTCAGCGATAGGTGCTCATCTGCATTGTTTCTAGTTAACGTGTTACTCTGAGCAATATGTTGTATATAAACTTTAGATTTTTAGCGAAAGGATTTGTAAATAATATGTAAGTGATATTTTGAACGCCTCAAATAGTGGGATATGATAGTATGGTTTTGTAATATATGTTAAATTATATGATTATATTTTAAGGAATGTTTTAGAACGGCTCAGTTAATCAAGTTTAAAGTCTACAGTTTCGTGACACCCTTTCCTAACATAGAGGTGCTAGGTTGAAGTGCCATAGTGGTGGTATCAGAGCCTAGGTTTAGGCGACTCTTGATAGAGTATAGGATAGAAATGCATATGTAAAGTATTAAATGTGTTGCTTTGATGTGGATGTCTTTGATTTATGAATATGATGGATCGCCCTCCCAATTCAGCAGAAGAAGTGGTTGATAGTGTTAACCTAAGAGATCAAGGGTTATCCGCTTCGGATCCTTCTGAGTCTGTCAAAAGTGAAAGTAATGCTCCAGCCGAGCCAACAGAAGCCTTATTGAGAATATCTCAAGACATGGCTCGGGTATTGGATAGATCGACTGCTCTTAAGGCTTTGATAGACATGGTAAGAAGACATGGAGCAGAGGAATTCCATTGGATATGCATGGAAGAGTCTGATAAAGTCGAATATTGGTTGGAAAAGCTACAAAGATTATTGAAGGAAGTTAGATGCTCTTTCGATCAAAAAGTGTCATGCGCAGTCTCACTATTGCAGAGTGAGGCATATGACTGGTGGAAATTAGTGCTGAAAAGTTCGATGATTCCAGATCCTATGCCTTGGGAGTTCTTTGTCCAAGAGTTCAGGGCAAAGCACATTACAGAGGTGTATAGGGAGACCAAGTGGAAGCAGTTCCTGACTTTGAAGCAAAGGAACCTATTAGTGGCTGAGTATGAGAAGGAGTTCAGTCATCTTAGCAAATATGCACCTGAGTCAGTCCTCACCGAAGCATTTCGGTGTAGACAATTTGAAGATAGACTAAATGAGTCCATAAAGTGGTACTTGGTTCCTATGACATCTCTTCAATAGGTGAATTTCTATCGGTTGGTGCAAGCTGCAATGAAAGTGGAAAGATTTGAGGCAAGCAGCTGAGAAAGATTCCAAAATAAGAGGTTTTCCAAGGGAGCTTCTTCCTTCTCAGGGAAGAGAGTTAGATAATCACAAAGCGAAGTCACTTTGCATTTCTACTACGGAGGAAGAAGGCAAGGGCCTAGTATAGCACCTAGTACTGGTAGAGGTGCTTCAGCAGGACTATGAGAAACTCCAAAGTACCCTCATTGCCATCGACGACATTTGGGAGTTTGCAAATTGTTGACATAAGGGTGCTTCAGATGTGGAAGCACTAAACATTTTATGGAAAATTGTCCCAAAGAGTTAAGGGACAATAGGAATCCTTAGAGTAATAGCAGAGGGAGATCCGTGGCACCACTGTCAACTCAAGATAGAGCTAGAGGTCGAGGGGGTCGGAGCTAGCATAAAGGATGAGGAGGCATAGTGTCAGAGACGGTAGATCGTCCTATGACTTCAACGCTAGCACGAGCATATGCTATGAAGGCTCGTGGGGACCAAGAGGCACCAGAAGTTATTGCTGGTATATTTTCTCTTTATGGTATTGAAATGCATGCATTAATAGACCCTGGATCTACTCATTCATATGTATGCATTGAGCATGTGTTTTATAAGGTGATAGTAGTGGAGCAGCTATCATATGATATTCATGTAACTAGTCCTTTGAGGCACAGTGTCAATGTGAATAGGGTGTACAAAAATTGCCCCATAGTTATCCAGGATATAGAATTTTTAGCTGATTTGATTGTGTTGACTTTGCATTACCACCTTGAAGTGAGAGCAAATGTAGTGAAGCGATGCACTCAATAGAAGTCATGGGAGCAAGCGGCTGAGTATGGCTTCTAGAGTGGCGGATGCTTTCGGAGCGTGGGATAGTTTAGGTTGGAGTACGAGTGATTAGGCTCGGGGAGCACATTAGGGAGTTTCGGGGTAGCTCGCATGTCCACTGTGAGCGAGTGATTGGAGTCGAGGCGGGGCGTGAGATAGTGTCCATCAGGGCCGTGTCTGAAGCGGTCACGGTGTGAAGGTGAACCATCCACACAAATGGTAATCTTCGTTATAGGGGATGGGTTGTGGTTCCCTAGTTGACCGATCTGAGAGAGGAGATCCTTCAAGAGTTCCACTGCTCTCGATTTGTTGTGCATCCAGGTGGCACGAAGATGTATTGTGATCTTCGTTGCCAGTAATACTGGAGTGGAAAGAAGCGACACGTTGGGGATTTTGTTCTACGGTGTCACACGTGTTAGCAAGTAAAAACTAAGCACCGGAAGCCAGCAGGGATACTCCAGCCTTTGGAGGTAGCAGAGTGGAAGTGGGAGTATGTCACGATGGATTTTGTGACCCACTTGCCACGGACACCGCAGAGGCATGATGTGGTATGGTTGATAGTGAACCGGCTCACGAAGTCGGCACATTTTCTAGCCGTGCGAATGACCTTCACATTGGAGGAATTCTGCTGATTGTATATACGAGAGATTGTCTGGCTACATGGAGTGCTAGTGTCCATAGTTCCGGATAGGGGGCGAGATTCTGACACTTTTGAAAGAGCTTCAAAAAAGCTATGGGGGCGTGGTTGATGATGAGCACCGCGCATACCACCTGTGAACCAGGGATAGTCGGTCGGAGGAGGACCATCTGATTTTAAGGACATGCTGAGCATAGTCTTGGATCATAAGGGTAGATGGGAAGAGCACTTTGCCTTAGTGGAATTACGTGCAAAACAACCAAATTATCAAGTGAGTATCTGAAGGCACCCTATGAGCGTTGTATGGGAGGCCATGTCGATCACCAGATTCTTTGGACGGTAGGAGGCTCCATCAGCGATCTTGATCTAATTAGAGACACCTCGAGAGAGGTGAGTTTGATATGGCAATGTCTTCTCATGGCTCAAAGCCGATAGAAGAGCTACGCTAACAGGCGACGTCGACCTCTAGAGTTCGAGGTTGGAGATCACGTCTTCTTGAAGGTGATGCCTAAGGGAGGAGTGGTCAGGTTTGGCAAGCGTGGGAAGCTATCGCTTAGGTTCATTGGGCCCTTCGAGGATACTTTTCGAGAGGGTGGAGCCTTTGCAAGTACCGTTTTGGCACTACCGCCGAGCTTATCAAGTGTCCATGAAGTGTTTCACGTCTCAATGCTCGAGTATATTCGGATCCGACATGTAGTGGATTGGGAAGAGATTACGGTTGACACGAATGGGTTTTCATGGAGGACCAGTATGTATTATGGATGGCGGGATCAAGTTTTCACGATCTCAGGCCAGAGTGAGGCAGAAATGAGGAATACGAGTGGCAACACCGTGGAGTGGAGGAGGCAACATGGGAGCACTAGGACACGATGCGGGCCACCTATCCCTTCTTGTTTAGGGATGAAGATACCAGTCTAGTCGTTTAGAAATTAAATTACTAGTTATATGACATAGTGCACATTACATATGCATATGAGTTAGCGTGATTATGTGTGGAATTTCGAGGATGAAATTCTTTTAAGGGGGGAAGAATGTAAAAACCCGGGAAAATTAGAAATTTTCAGAAAAATGGAAAAATAATATGTAATAATAAATTGCCATAATGGTTTAGGAAGCTGAAAATTATTTAGATCTCGGATAGCCCGAAGCAGCTGATCGTTAAATTCGTCTTGCGAAATCTAGTGACCCGGAAAATTTTTGTCGAATTCTGAGACAATCGGAAATTTTTACGAGTTTCTGAGTGGTGAGTTGCCAATGACTCAAATGATGAGATTTTTACGAGAATCTCGGGAGTTAAGAAATAACTGGAGTTAAGTTCATTTAAAATGAATTAAACTGAAAAAGAAATAAATTGTTTCAGGACAGAAATGAACCCGGACGGGTCATGGACGCATGGAGCAAAGTGGGCCCCACATCCAACTTAAACTTAAAAGGAAAAGAGAAGAGAAAGATCACATTTTCTTCTCCCCATTTTGGGCAATTTTGGACAGTGGGCGTGAGTTAGAGAGAGAAATGAGAGAAACTCCTATTCTCTTTACAATCTACGAAGATCGGGTGATCGGAATCCGTCGAGCCAAGATTTAAAGTTCATCTACTTAACGAGGGCTACGCGTGGGTACCGACAACACGCAATTTCGTTGAAGATTTCGTGTTTGGAGAAGAAAAGTTAGAGAGAGAAGCTCCACCTTCTCTCTAAGATCTACGGAGCTCGAATGATCATCTCACGTCTGCCAAGATTTAAAGCCTGAGTACTTTGGCGGTATACGCTGATACCGAACCCAAGTTTCACTGTGTTTTGCTCGAAGGTCTGGAAGTCGAAGTTTTCAGTCTGTGAAGTGTTCACTGACTTCCCGGGGTCGTTGTCATGCTTCAAGAGGTATACCTACTATTATTTTCCATCTGTGAATAAGCTGGCTTCGGTCGAAGCCTAGTGGATCGTTGATGGCGTTTAGAGAACCGTAAAAATGCATTTTTACGGGTTACCTGCTCATATGAGGCTCTAACTTTGATGGTCATAACTTTCGTCCAACCCCGAGATTCACATGTTCCCTGACCCTATGAAAATCTCCTTTGAGTCTAAAATTCATCCATATATGTCCTAATGCAATTTGAACTCATATTATGTCCAAAAGACAAAAACAGAGGGCCCCTACTGGTTCGCGCGATAAGTCATTTGCTATAAGGAGGTCTCCAACTTTACCCACCATAACTTTCTTGTCCAAACTTCAATTTAGGTGTTCTTAGACTTACCAAAGCCCTCGAAGTCTAGAATCTGGTCATCGCCGTGAATGGCATTCGGTACCCACATATTTTCTAAAATTTATTCAGAGCACCAAGTGTGCAAATTTGGCTTGCGGATGACGCGTGGTGGTCTAATGCATTGAAATTGGTGTATGTTGGTTGGTGATTATATGCATGTTATACTATCCATGAGGCTTAAGTGAAATGCATGAGTCATAGATGATCGGTACACAGATGGTCATTGTAGGTTATTTGTGGACTCGGATATCACAATTAGGCCTAGAGGTTAAATTATGTCAGCATCGAGTGGTAATGACTTATAATGTCACGTATGCATGTATTGATATGTTGGCAATGAATCATGTGAATTAATTGGAATTGATGTGTTCATTGATATAACTTTCCAATTGATGCATGGGTTGAAATGCATGAGTAGGCATGCACATATAGCACTCATATATATGTAGCATGGTGATAGGCAATGGCATATTGCATTGAATTTATGCGCTAATGCATTGCATGAAATGGGTGTGAGTGCATGGAAAAATCAGCATCAGGTTCGTGTTGATGTTGGTTTCATTTCAGACAAAGTCTTAAAAGGCCGCATGAATGATCGGAGGTTACCTAACATGGCTTTTGAACAAAAGCGTTTTATCGTATATGTCCAATAAATTATATCTAGAGGGTTGTCTAATCAATTATATCGAAGGGGGTTGTCCAATAAATTTTGATATCTGTCTTGTCAGGGGTGGTAAAGCCAAAAACAAAAAAATCTTTTGTTTTGAAAACAATTTTTCATACATGCATATTGTGAATGTTAAGAGAAGTGGTGAGGACTTGGTACATGGATCATGAGGAGTAGCATCTCATTTATGTCATGTAGATTCCATTCTAAGATTGACATAATCATGATTGAATGTGGCCAAATGACCATTGCATGTACACTTAGGCGAAGAGTAGCCCTCAGATTTCACTTATCAGTATCAGCCACCCAATCGTGGGACCCCATCTGTGTACAGGAATGTGCAGGAGATGACGCCACTAGAGGCCAATAATGAGAAGAAAGCCTGACCGTGGTTTGATTTATATTTTGTAAAAACATGTATTGTGACTCTAATTTCGATATGTTTTGTATACTGTGCAAATTAAACTCATATGGACTATGGTCCTATACTCATGTGCTTATATGTTTTAGTATGGATAAAATGGACCTTATGTGGGCCATTTTTATCGTGATATGGACCCTGTGGTCAAGTGTATAATATTGGGACAGTTGCCATGTAATTGCACGTATTGTATTTTGTGCAGAGCTCGTACAAAGGAGACTCACGATTTTCGTTAAACCTCGTCCCGTGAAAGGGGATTCAATGGTAATGATGCCGCGCTACCCGACATCCACGACCTTCCACGGTCGACGGCCGTCAACCCGGACCCCCGGATCTGGGGCATCACAACCGCCAAGAATTCGACGGATCGGGTATGGATCAATGTCTAAGCATAAAGCTATATTAGATCGTGGAAAGAAGACAATAGTGTCGGTGACACCGACCACTCGAGGTGATAGCAGGTGGCATTAGATTTAGCGCGATGGTCTAATGTGATCTCTAACTATGCGGGCTAGAGATTTCAGCCAACACACATTTTACATATGCATTTCTATCGTATACTCTATCTGTAGTCGCCAAACCTAGTTTGACACGACCACTCAACTATCTCCATCAATCAACTCACAAACAAGAATCTACATCAATATTTCTAACCAATTAGCTTTCATCGATTTCGCATTCAATTTCAAGTTCAATTAGTTTTCATCAATTTCATAACTCTATTTCCAAGTTCTATTCAAGTTTCTTTCGATTCTTCAGAACATTCTAGCATTCTATTTTTAAGTTCTAGCCAAGTTTCTTTCAATTCTTCATCACTGTTCATTTCATTGATTCCTAGTCCAATTTAGCATTTTTTCCAGTTTTCATTCCTACAATCTTTATATTTTTACGACATTATCTACTTAGATTCTGGGAACTGTTTGTCAAGAGAACCAGAAAACTCGCATTGTCTAGTTAAGAAGTTTGTTTTTCGACGCATTTGGGCTTGAAACACTTTTAATTTCTTGCACGCCAAGAACCGCAGAGATGCTTTTATTTCTCAGATGTTATAGTGAAAAAATCACAAAATCACCACAAGTGATTAATAATATTAAGCTTTTTTTAATACAATCTTGTTTCAAATTATAAATTGTTCCCACTATAAACCTGTAACCCCTCCCTATACCCTCTTATGCTTGTTTTAACGATAAACGCCTACCACTGAGCTAGCATAATGGCACACATAAGTATTTAGATATTTGTTTTTTATAGGTAAAAAATCACTTAATATATTAAAAAAAGATATTTTAATGAAATATTTATCTGTATGATAATAATTTACATTTATCATTATGATAAAATGAAAATATTTGTATAATATTTATATAAATGTTTTAATATTTTCTATCTAATCAAAATTTTAAAAAATTCAACAATAAGTTATAAAAATTAAAATTAAGATATAATTAGAAGTAATATTCATTAGGAAATTTATATCTATGGAAGAGAAATGCAAAGATGATCCCTGGAAGGAAAACAAAATATATCAAGTTACATGGTCGCTTCTCATCCACGCCTTGGCTTTCTTGGTGGGTGGCATCTCGCGCCAAATGCAACGAAAACAAAAAAAAATTCAACAAAACCCTCCCAAGGATCCTCGGGGCACCAAATCCGCCAAAAGCAAGGAGGAGGGTGCGGTGATTACTCAGGTCGGGCTTTCAAAAGTCGATCTCTTAGTCGCAGGCAAGGTAGATCAAGCAAACCACGCCCTGTTTCATTCGTACGTGATCCACATGAAGAGTGCAGCTGACAACCTCCAAGGCCATGGTATTGGAAGAAGTCTCGGTGCTAGCCAAGTCTTGATCTCAAGAGGGAAGCCAAAACTCAATCTCACCAAGAGGAGTTCTCACACCACCCTCGAACACTCTTCAAGAGAGAAGTGAACAAAATGAAGTAGGTTGGGTGGTTTTCCATAAAGGTCCTTATAGGAAAACCCTAGCTCATGAAATGCTCCAAAGTGCCCTCACTTTAAGGGATGATAGTTACAACATTCTATGTGTTATGTGGCATGTTCTCTCATGGGCCTTAAGTCCACAAACGCTTTCGCCTACACTCTTCTCGAGGGCCTTAAAACCCAAGATTCCACTAATCCCGTGACATTCCATTCTTGATATTGATCTCCCTCATATTTGGATCATTTCCAAATCCGTTTTATATTAGGCCCACACTCTTCTAAGTGTGTGACCCATTAGGTTCCCTATGTTGGCCACTTGATTCAACTATTGAATCAAGAAAGTCATGAGCGCTATCTAGCAATACATCATGAATTCAATTGACCGGAGAGTTAGTGGTATGACTACAAACCCTTCCATAGATAATTACCGCGCAATTCGTCCTTTCACCAATCTATACCCCACTCAGTTCAAAGCATGGATAATGTAGTCTCACTAGATCAGGTTACGCCACATCTAGCCTGGTGATATTAGATCTGTCTTCTGACCTATTATCATCAGTTTTGCACTAAGACACTCTTCATCAATTTTACTCACGCTGCAGATCTCCTTAGTAATGACTCCGACAAGAGGCCATAGGTATACTCTTCCTCTATTGGGAGTGGTGAATCCTTTATTGGCTACTCAATTACCTTAGAATACCTCAAGGTACACCCAATCATCACCCTATGAGCGACCTCTAGAAGGCAACAAGGAATGATGTCAAAGTATAGAATCAACATTCAAGATATCCTCAGCACTCAAGCCTGTGCATACTTTGCATCTGAGTTGCTACGATTTAGACAATCATCTACATTTAAATAGATAATCCATATGATTGTCTCATGGAAGGTCTCCGATAAACTTAGTTACTCTTAGCAAGCATCCACATGTCAACTCTAATCATCACCATGATCACAGTTTATAAGATCCGTTGTTTGATCCAATCAAAGAGTATGACATGTGCTAGTCTGTCCGGATCAACAATGTCCAATCTCGTTGATTCTATTGTTAGTAATAGTGCTCTAGGCCTATCAGATGGACACGGTATTTCTCACTCATATTTATGAGAATTTATTATTATGATGATTTGCATGTTTATTTATATATAAAGTCCTGAATAATATTATTAATTATTCTAAATGTCCCTAATCGGTTATTGTTATGGGAATAACAATGAATTAAGATTAGTATGTTTGATTGATATTCATGGGATGGAATATGCGTATGAGATACAAATCAAATTTATATCTATTTGTTGGAGAACAAATATCGGACAGACCGCTCGGCATTACTACAATGGATCAAAGTCATGTTGACCCTAATAGTTGTGCTATTAAATCCTTGACTCGAGGATCGCTTATAGTTCTCAACATAAGGAATATCAGGTTTTGATATAATCAAATGTTGTCTTTAATCGGATGACTATAAGGTTATACTTGAACATAATAAGAATTATGTAGTGAGATATGAGCGATTAAGATGAATTTTTTCCTCTTATTATAAGAGAGATATCTCTGGTCCCTCGACAATTGAGACTGAGAAATGCATAGTCGTGCTCAAAATGAATCGATGGAGATCAATGTCATTTGTTTAGCCAGCCTAATTGGGTTTCGAGTAATCAAAGATATAACGATATAAGGTTGACTTTGCCCATGCCTTATATTCTATCAAGATATCATGAGACAAAAGGATTATGTCATTAGCTATATTAAGGCCAATTCTGATCACTTAGCTTTCATTTTAACTCGGGTAGTCATAATGTTCGCTAGAGGCCACTTATGGCTTGTGGTGATCAAAATGTGATTTGTGCCTACCGCTAATGTTAATTGAACCTATAGGGCCGCATTAAGAAACGAATAATAACGGTTATTGCCACTGTGAGTAATTTAAAATGATGAGATTGTTTTAAATTACAACAATAATTAGTTGTTATTTAAATTCGAATTTAATTTGAGAAAGTTTAAATTGTGGATTTAAATTATAACAAATAATAATTTGTTATATTTTATCGGACAGCGAAATAATCAGAAGGGTTTTTAAAAGGAGTTTTAAATATGTATTAATATAAATAAATTCATTTCCTTATCTAGATAAGGATTTGAATTTAAATTGTTATTATTTAAAAGAGTTTTAAATATATAATAATATAAATTCGCTTTCCTTATCTCGATAAGGATTTGAATTTAATTCTGCTATTATTTAAAAGAGTTTTAAATATATATTAATATAAATAAATTCAAGTTTCTTATCCGATAAGGATTTGAATTTAAAATTGTTATTATTTAAAGGAATTTAAATATATAATAATATAAATTGCTTTCCTTTATCTCGATAAGGATTTGAATTTAAATTGTTATTATTTAAAAAGAGTTTAAATATATAATAATATCAAAATTAGTTTTTGACAAAAAACCCTAGGAGACTTATATAGATATATATATATATATATATATATATATATATATATATATATATATATATATATATATATATATATATATATATATATATGTGTGTGTGTGTGTGTGTGTGTGTGTGTGTGTGTGTGTAAAAGTGAGAGTACATATATTTTTAGGTTTGCTGTTTATCAAGAATAACCAAAACAAAATCTCTAATTTCTGCTGGAAACGAACTCAATCCAGTACATTCAAATAAGATCGCTCATTATTTGTTCGTGTGATACTTATAGAGGGTGGTCGCTTTTTCGTAGAAGACCTTTGAAGATCCGAATAAACCAAACGTGACTTTGGCTGCCTGGACGAATCGATTCCACAAGAGGTGTTTCATGGCACTTTCCTTCCGGTTTTTATGAAACGCATGTGATCCTTGGTGGGTTAAGGGATAAAAATTTTAAATTCCGCTGCATTTATGTTCCAACCAGATTGGATATTCTACCCGTAACCCAACACCTATGACTAGGGATAATTTAGATATCAGTATAATTACACATGATAGGAATCTTATTATTATGATCTCATCATGATTTCCTTCGCCAGGCATGTGATCATGGACTTCATTAATTCGACAAAGATCTATATCAATTTAACGTATGAATATCAAATTAATGAAGAAGCCTTACATATTAAAACAATACGTAATGCGCATAAATAAGCTAAGGTGACTTTTAGAAAGACTTTTCAACATGCCCTCTAAAGGTTTGCTTAGTTGAGATTGGGAGGTTTAGCCGAATCTGCACCGTAAGTTTATGAGTGACACTTATCTTGAGTTTATGAGTAACACTTTATCTTAATAATTCATGCGCTATAATTCCTCATAAAGTTGAAAAATAGATTCGAGGAATTCCTTCAATTAATGGAAGATTCAAATTAAATTTTAATGGTTCAAGATTTAACAAAATAGCAAGCCTGGGTCGGGTCAGAGACCAATGGAATTATTAAAATAGCACGGCAATTTATTTCTGGGCAATGCATCGATTATTATCATGAGTGAATAGCTGAGAGATGACGCTCTTCCTAGCGGTAATTTGCAATGGTTTTACAAACTTTCTTGAGATTGAAAGAGATTAATAGAAGAAGTGGATCACCCGTGTAATTATTCTACTAATGGAGGATATTTGACATTCTCATGTCTTAATGTTACAATTATTGCTATATTTATAGGGAAGCAAATAGAATAACAGATTTTTTAGCTAAGAAAGGTATCTATAGTACTAATTTAATATTTGTGCTCAAATTAATGACATTATAAAATTCGGTTTAAAGATTATTGCGGCTTATCTTTACTCGTATGTGTAAGTTTCCTTTTTGTAGTCTTTTTGACAAAAATTGTTTTCTTCCCTCGAAAGCTACGAATGTCTTCATAACGTATGAGAGTGTCTAAGACATCCACATGAACCTTCAATGATAATGTCAAACTCATTAATAGTTCGATGTGACCTATTTGTAGGAGAATCAGTTTTCTTCTTGTACAAAACCATTATACTCACCAAGCTTCGCTGAAGTATTACTCAGTAAGATCACAACTATAACGATGAATCCGGGGCCATATAGATATTGTTCGCTTGACCTAAGGCCCTCACGACTTTAAAACAAAACACCCCTATATGGCCAAACTAACGGACTCCACACCAGTCGAGGATCTGGCCTCTAATACCATTTGTAACGACTCAGTCCAACCATGTAGATATTGTCCGCTTCGAGCCTAAGAGGCCCTTACGGCCTTAAAACACATCTACTAAGTTGAGTGGAGCCCATACTTATATGTTATCTAAACTTTTCTCCTCGAGTAGATGTGGGATGTGATAACAACATACAACTCAAAGAAACCAAACTAAATGAAGAACGCGCCCTAGTGGTCAAATGAAATCGAATGAGTCTGTGTGAGTCCACACCCTTTAAAAACATATTCGCTGCCTCCTCTACCGCCTTTGAAAAATATCACGCTGACACCTATCTTCCAAGATAAAATGAGCCTAAAAGTAGCACTGCAAAGACCTAATGCTACTCCCAATGAGAACCGCAATATGTTAGAATTCCATCACCAAGTGTTAATCAATCACATACCGACTGTATGACTTAACTAAAACTAAAGTGAGTTAAGATGATGAATCAAAGCTTCACACACCCTAAACCATCACACACGATAACACCTCAACATATGAGAATCTCTTCTTTATATAAGGTAAACTATTCTTGTCTTTAGGCAAGTCAACCGTCTGCCTTTTTTGAGGCTATTTGACTCGTAAATAACATGCATGAATGTCATTCACATTTTCTCAACACTACCAAAGCATCTAGTCATTAGCAAGAACCAACTATACCATGTCCCTCCAACTTTGATGATAAAGGTACTCTTTAAGCTAAGCTAAGCTAATTAGCGGAATTAGGCTACCATCATATTGACCTTAGTGGATTCAACCTACCTTAAGGCTCTGTTTGGAACTCATAAAGTGCTAAGGAAAGAAAAAAAAAACACAAGGGAAAATGACTCTCATGTTTGGTTTCACCATGAAAAATATAAAAGAAAATCAAAATTAATCAAAATTCCTCAAAATTTTTCACATTTTTAAATTTCTTAGTCCTTATTTAATAAAGAGGTGCAGCTTAAAATTCCCGTAGTGTTCACCAACCGAGGCGAAACTCGAGCACTCATCCATGGTCTTCGAATGGCTTGGGATAAAGGGATAAAGTTCTTGGTTGTAGAGGTGGACTCCCTATCAATTTATAATTGGATTAGAATAACAACCAATGCAACAATCTAATAGAAGAGTGTAGGCAGCTCCTTGCAAGGAACTGGAGGGTGGAACTGAAGCATGTGTGCTGAGAGGCAAACTACATCAAATTTTTCGCTATTATGGCAATTAGATTTCACCTGCTTATGAGAGCAATAAGGTGTGGGTTAGAACCCCCTTCTGGGAAATGGGAAGACCCTAGTAGTAAGATAGACTCACTCCGCGTCGAGAAAAAGCTATGAGTTCCTTGTAACCTGCCTTCCTTCGCTTCCCGAGATCAAAATATATATATATATATATATATATATATATATATATATATATATATATATATATATAATAAAGATAAACAAATAAAATGAGTTTGAATAATCATATAAAATTAATTTATTAAGTTTAAACCTATTTTTTATTTCTCTTCAAATTTTATTTCCTTTCACTTTTCCTCCCTATTTTCCTCTACATTTTCTTTCCTTAGTATTTTCCGGGTTCCAAACGTAGCATAAAGGTTCATCCACTTCTTCCATGATATAAAGATATTATCCTAAATATTATATAGTGTCAGAAATTGAGAAATGGTCCCAAAGTTGGATGTAATGGCATCATATAAAATACAAGTTGGGATGTACTCCTAAATATACAATACTTTACTCACTCCATCAATGAGGTAGTAATAGGAGTTAAGCACAAAGTAGTAGAAAAGGGTATCATAACCAATAGCCCACCTGACCCCATAACGACAATCATGTAACAAATGTAGAAGTAGGGGATACAATTCTCTTGAAATTGAAAGCACAAGATGAAGTTGCAAAATATTTATCCAAGAAAAGATGACTAAGAAACCTTTTCCTTAGGCTAAAAGAAATACATAAATATAAGATTTGATACAGTATGATATTTGTGAATATAATGGTGTTTTGACTTGAGGAGGAAAAAGATACTTCATAACCTTTATTGAGGATAGTTCTAGATTTACATACATGTACTTACTAAGAACGAAAGATGAAGCATCTGCAAGTAAAAACTCAGATTGTAAGTTAAACAAGTCACTTTATGGTTTAAAGCAAGCACCAAACATTGGCATGATAAATTTTGATTTTTGTGATTTTATCATGGTTTCATTCATAATAATGCTGATAACATATTTATTCCAAATTTATCGAGCTGTGTGTGATTATATGTTTATATGTTGATGAATTACTAATCTTTGGACAAACATGGGAGAATAAAGCGATACCAAAAATCATCTAACTTCATAGTTTAAGATGAAAGATCTTGGTGAGGTAGATACTATCTTAGGTATCAAAGTTAAGAAACAAAGTAGGGGCTACTCGTTATGTCAATTTCAGTATATTGAGAAAGTGCTTCTTAAATTCAATCATTTGAAATTTAAAGAGGCGAATACTCCATATGATTCTAGCATTAAGTTGAAAGAAAATTATGGTAAAACAGTTGCACAACTTGAATATGCAAGTGCAATTGGAAGCTTAATGTATGCAATGCACTATACAAGGCTAGATATTGCATATGTAGTATGTAAAATGTCTAGATACACGAGTAACCCTAGTGTTGAACATTGGAAAGTAATCAATATATCGGTTAACTCAAAAGAACCACTAATTCAGTTTATTTTACAATGACTTTTAGTAGTATCGAAGGATACTCTAATGCTAGTCGATAATCGTGAATGATAACAAATCGATCCGATGGATATTCAGCCAATAGGTGGGGAATCAGATTTTGAGCATCCAAGAAATAGACTTGTATAACTCACTCAATAATGGAGTCTGAGTTTATAGCACTAACTGCAATAGGAAAATAAGTTGAATAGCTGAGAAACTTATTGTTTGATACAATGTTATGGCCACAACCGATGCCATCTACTATGATAGTGAAGCTACTCTGTCTAGAGCTTATAATAAAATTTACCATGGAAAGTTTAAACATATTAGCTTAAGACATGAATATGTTAGACAATTAATAACAGTTGGTGTTATTAGTCTTGTTTATGATAGGACAAATAAGAATCTAGTAGATCCTTTGACAAAAGGTCTACGGAGGGACTTAGTCAAAGATACTTCTAAAGTGGGAATGACCGAAACCTTCTTTGAAAAAATAATCACTAATAATGGTAACCCAATTTATAATAGTTCTACCACTATTCTAAAGTTTAATTGTACAACAAGCATTAATAAGTGATTGATTAGGCAATCGAAATTTGAAATAGTCTCAGCCTGTGATGTTCATGCAAATAGTTAATGATTATATGAGTATATACCTAATGAAGTTCAAGTCTTAAGTAGCAGCACATAAAAGACCACGAACTTCACCTAAGTGAGTATAAGAAATGATGTCGTTGGACAAGAGCTCGTTTGCTCTTGTAAATGCTCATGAAACCAAGATAGTAAGCACATGTCCTAATAGTGCAATATGTGGAATATATTTTTGAGATTGAGATAATGGGATGTTCATATTTTCGCATTCATATAAAAGAAGAGGTTTAATGCAACGCACAATCTTAGTCTTGTGAGTACTTTGAAATATAGTCACTAGTTTAAGGTTTAAATCGAAGATACCTTTAGTAAGTATGAGTATATCATATGGATAAGGAGAAATATTACAATCTAAATAGGATTGTTTAAGAGATTGTAATAAATTTTGAGGACCGTTGATACGAACAAGTACGATCCAACAATAAATAATTTGTTTGTTGCATTTTTTTTTAATGAAGAGACACCTCTTAAGAAGAGGTTTCAACTCTTCAAGAAGAGACATATTTGAATGAAGAGACACCTATTGAGAAGAGGTTTCAACTATTCAATAAGATATATATATTTGAATGAAAAGACACCCTAAGAAGAAATTGCACCTCTTTAAAACATACATATATTGGCTATAAATTTTCAAATCCATATATCGTTTCGCCTTTTTTGTTTCAGAATTTAATAAGATCATACTTGGCACCCTGGTTTGTTATATTCGAGGTAATTTTCCAAAATACCAGCTTAGCAAATCACTCAAAGTCGGGTAAGTAAACCATAAGGAAAGTATTCTGACGCCAAACCCGATTTGTCAACTTTCTCTCTTTCTTTCTGACAATATGCTCTTTTTTTAACTACCGCCACTTTGTTACAATCTTGTAAATCGTTCCCCATAAAGACCCCTTCTGGCCCAACCCGAATGGTGAGTCCGAACCGGATCCGGGATGCTCTGATACCACTAAAGTGTAGCGACCCCCGAGCCTAGCCCGACCAGGTTAGCGGATCCGAATCAAACTCGGGACGCCTCTACTGCCATTAATCAAACGACAGACAAATACATTCATTAATATAAGAGTTTTCATTCTCAAATCTTTGCGTGCTTATTTCAATTTGGGGCAATTCATAAACATTTACAAATTCAATGCAATCTTACAAAATATGCATTTAACCAAAATGGCATTTTATGTCACATAACATAATATCCAAATCGTATTAAGATATAGGTACAAAAATAATTTCAGAGTTGAACTCCTTTTGTTTACAAAACAATGTCATACTCAAAAATGGTGAGGATGCATGTGACGGAGCATACTCCGTGAACTTTTTGAATGACTATGAGCTCCTCGACCTTGGGTCTGCTTTCAATCACTGCCTATCACCTGCACTACGCATTAATAAAACAATGCCTAAGCATTTTCATGTTTAGTGGTTCTATACGCTCTCTATTCCATTTCGCCTCACTACTAATCATGCATTTATCAAAATAATGCCTTTATACAATGTCTATATGTAATGTAAAAGGACTTAGTCAGAATCCTATCTTGTTTCATTATCTCAAGAGGCAATGTGATTTTACATTCAATATTACAATCTCACATTGTGACTATAGAAATTAACATTCACTTACGATTCAATTTCGTGAATCTCACATGTTTGTCATTCAAGAAAGAATGCGATTTCATATTGAACAAATATTTGCTACCTTCATGATTTAATCTGGGCCAGAATCCCGCATGTCAATTGGTCTAATACATTTCAAATCAATTTACTCATGCAAAGAATTAATTTATAATTCAAATACAAGCGCACATGCAGATATTTGACAAACATTTTGAATACTAATAGTTCAAATCAATATATATATATATATTCACAAATAGAAGTTGAAATGGGAATTGAGTAAATGTGAGAACAGACGATTTATCGATCCCTGGCTCTCTTCGATACTAAATCCTAGGTCAAAGCAGTCTTCACCCGCACCTAGTCAATATAAATCTCCACTCTTAGCTGGTTGAACAATTAATCGTACTAACAAAGCCGCCAAGAACAAGGTACTCAGATGTTTTTCATTTATTTTTATCCTTATTTGAACCCCCATTAATCATTTATTAGGGTTCCTAGACAATCGGTATACAAAAACTAGACTTTCAAACAAACCCAAAATTCGCTCTCCGGGAACAAAGAGCTTGAAGACTGACGATAAAGCCTTCGCAAATGACGTAGTTTTTACACGCCCCAAGATACCCGAGAGTGCCATTTGGCACCTCCGCCGTCAGCGCACGGGTTCCCCACGCCATGGATAAAGAGATTCGATTACCGATTTTCCAAGCCTTTGAGATTTCCAAAAATCCTCAAAATCCCAAACAAACATAATCACTCCCAATGATCCTGATGATATCCTAAACCACCGAGCAAAACCCATGGATGGATTAGGGTTTTTCTAACTCCAAACATCATTAAAGAATTCATGGTTTGTGTCATACCTTGAAATTTCTTGTCCTTTGAAGCCCTAGCTTCCTTCTTCCTCCTTGATCACTTGGAAACCAGAAATGGGGATGATTTCCCACCAAAACCTTGATTTCTCCTCAACCCTAGCTCTTCTCTCTCTCTCTTGCCTCCAAAAACGATTTTGCACAATGGTCATTCTAAGACCAAATATGTCTTAAGTTATGTTTTCACCCTAAGGCCATGTTTGACTTGTTCATTAAATCCCATTTTCCATTTTTCTCACTTAAAGCTTACTAGTCTTCTTATTTGCACATTCACTTATCATTTATTATTCACTTATCATTTATTTCATACTAAAGATTAAGCCTTATCATTATTTGACTCTAGGCCCTATTTTACAAATTTACTTTGGCCTCTTTACACTTGGGTTTATTTCTGGGTTCAATCAATTTCTCCTTTTAGCATATAACATTTAATCATATGTTCACATATTCATTTCACAATTTATCGCTTTCTCCTAAAAAACCTGCTTTACTAATTCATAATTTTAATATATAATAAAAATTATTATAAAAATCGTGGTATTTTTTGGGCGCATAGCCCACTCAAGACTCGAACCTGAGATCCCTCCCCTCCCTGGATATCCTATTTTTTTTAACCAATTGAGCTAGACATGTGAACTTACAATATGCTTTTTTCTACTAAGAAAAAACCACATTTTCAAACGTTTAAAGTAAGATTATGAGAAAATCATACTTTTTGATTCAATCGAACTCGTACCATTCTCATGCTAATTAAATAAAAACACGGTATTTTTAAATTTTCATTTAAAATTTGTTTTCTAAAAATTTGAAAGAATCTTTATATATTGATTTCATAGATAGGATAATTATTTTTATTTCAAAATTCTTATTTTCTCAAATTTTGAATAAATGATAATTTTTCATAAATTATATGTGTATTTTATTTTATTTTTTAAAAATATTTATCATAAAAAAATTTTAATTTTAATTTTTATAAATATGTTAAAATGTTATACATACATTATATAAATATTTTCATTTTATCATAAGGATAGTCTTAAATTATTATCAAACAAATAAATATTAAATTATATTATATTTTTTAATATTAAGATGGTGATTTTTTGTTGCGCCCCAAAATCCGGGGGTCCGTTAATCACCCATCCACCCACGAAAAACCTATGGATATCGTATAACCCGATACCACATTGTTGAGTCTCATTTACCGAGATCCAGAATTGTACCAAAACCGGACATAGTTGTACAGGAACCCCTACCCAAAACCAAGTCTATATTGTGCACAATACTGCAAGAAAACAACACCTACCAAGAAGTCCCAGGTTCACCTAGGCGAAGCCCACCTTAGCCTAGGCGAAGCCCAACTTAGCCTAGGCGAATCTCATCCACGCCTAAGCGAGGTAGAGCCCATCATTCAGGGCGGCTTTGGATTCACCAAGGCAAAGCCCACCTTCACCTAGACGAACTACTTCACCTTGGCTAATTTCACCTTCGCCTAAGCGAGGCAGAGAGCTTCAAATCTTTAAGATTCGATATAACACAAAAATTTCACAAGAGTTCAATTTTCAACTCTTTAACATAATGATACATGCCAAAATGAATTTATTACAAAAATTTTATGAAACAATTACAAAAGTAATTATAAAAGCCATATGCTCTTTCACCTCAAGGGTCCCGAATAAGAGCCACCCACCCAAGATATCCCGTGACTCGAAAATGTTTTCCATATAGAGTGTGTGAAACCCCGAGAAATCCTAATTTTCTCAAAAGGGCAAATGGTGGTTTCGGGTCAAAACCGAATTTTTCTAGATATCTACGACGAAATCCACTTCACTGGCCGGAATTGCTCCGCGAAATCTAATAATTATATCGATTCTTTGTCAAATTCAGACTGGGCCTAATTTCAATGCCGAGGCAACAGAGTAATGCAGACACGGCACATTTCGAAGCCTGCGAGGTGCCACGGTCATGCGCAGAGTTAAATAAACATTGAGTTCATGCTCACATGAAACACATGGCATCACACAAATAAAATCTCAGGTGTTAGGACGGATAAGTGGATAAGGTGTAATCCCAATGGCCACTTAAATTTGACATTACAGATTTATGATGCTCACTTGTCCCACTGACTAAGCTCTCCCAACCTAAGCTGTATAAGAAAATGTAGAGAGAAAAGGAAAGAGAGAAAGGGTGGGATTTTTAGAGAGAGGTTCTACCTTCTCTCTGTAATTCTGCCACGGACAAATGGTTTCCCATGAGATATTATTGCCCTCACGGTGCGCTATGCGTGGTACTCTACAGGAGTTTCGACAACTCCAAACAGTAGTTTTCTCCTACTTGATTTAATTCCCTTTAAGTGTTTGTTAATGCTTGGGTTGATTTGAGGTCAGGAGTGTTTAAGTTGATCGGTCCCAAATCCTCGGGACCGACCGCTGGAATATTTTGAGCCCGCTTGATAGTTTAGGACTGCTCGCGGCTTCATGGTGTAATTCATGCAATAAATTATGATTTTTGTGTGTAAGGAGGCCGTAAATGGTTATGGTTTTCGCTTCCACAAAGTGAACCGATGTTAGGAGCGTCGCCTCTAATGACAAATTTCCATCTTGTTTAAAGGACCATTAAAACGTCCTATTGCATTAATTGACCAAACGCCCATGTGTTAATCAGATGAAATATTGTCATGATGAATGGCTTTGAACAGTGGAATTTAATACGTTAATGCATGAAATTTGATTGTTAATACGATGCTGTGATTTAATTTATGTTAATATATGCATATAAATATATTAGAAGGAATAGTCAAATGGCATAACGATTCCATGCGCACCATGCGTGAATCCTAGGAAATTAGGTGTGAGCGCATGACATGAAAGAACTAAAATGGAACATGATTGTGAAAGGAATCTAATGGAAGATTGAGAATCAGCTGGTATGGTCCAACAAATCACTTCGATGAGGACTATGACCGCTGGAAAGTTCTCCAACCACCACTCGCAGGGTAGCGTCCAATATTTTATCCAAACTTGCAGAGGTGTTTTCAAAACAAAACTTTTGTTTTGAAAATCTGCAGCCGCTACATGGCTTAGGCAAGTGCGAGGAGTCTGGTGAGGACTCGAGATACGAGATTGGGCATGTAGACATTCAAGTAGGATCACGATTTACTGAGTGCAGACAATCACTCGCACTTAGGTGGGGAGTAACCCATTTAGGGTAATTCCACTACTGGGCAATTTCTCACCCTGTCGAGGGAATATTATTTCAGGTGCAGGGAGCGATTGGGAAGGCGACACTCATTAGAGGCCGTTTTGAGAAGAAAGCCGGATTGTGGCTTTGTTATCTTTTTGTAAAACATGTAGTAGATATGTTTGTATTAAGAGTGTAATCAACTCTCTCAAATCATGTGTAATATAATTGGTTTGATATATTTCATGAGTATGACGTGGTGTGCCAATGTATTAATTTTACTGTGTGTGTGTTCCCGGATAATGGAGACATATAGATTGTGGCTGACGGGTGGTCAATGGACACCCCGGTTTTGGGGCGTCACAGAGTGAGCCACACCTAGTAGGGTAATTCCTACAGAGACTACTCCCCACTTAAGTGCACATGCAATGCTGACATTTAACAATTCATATTCACATCAACAATTCCAAGTAAGAATATGCAATTATAGGTTGAAATTCTACATGTCATGCTATGAAATGAGACAAGACTCACTCATGCACCATACTTCAAGTCTTCGCCGACTTCCATCACACAATGCAATGTCAATGTATGATAAAATTCGTCATTGATGGATTACATCTAATGATCATTTTTAAAACAAAATTCATTTGTTTATAAACCAAAACCCGTTGGATGTCACACCTCAAATGATTATTTCATATACAAAACTCATGTGTCTTTTCGGATAGCGGATTTTGGAGTCGCACCGCAGGCTCCGCATGCCATTACACTTTTTGGACTTTCACCGTTAGAGTGTATAAACTAGTAACCTGCCCACCCAAGGAGTGTTCAAATTTCTAGCTATTACCCAACACAAGTTTTTCCATCTTATGCAACCGTGCAACTCTGTTGGACTTCATCCAACGGTACCGAGCCCACCTATCAACCACCAAATGAGGTGTTTGATTTCAACCATGCACTCACACCCATGAAATGAGATGTTCCTGTGCATATGCAATGTGGTGCACCATTACATGTCAATGTCATGTCAAGAAAGGCGTGATGGAATCCATATGGACAATTTAAATCATACATTTTACCATGTATCATGGACAATTATATTACATGCATATTATTTCCAAATAAACGCTTATTTCAATGTCAATATATAAACACACATCTATCAACATTCATCAAATAACAATTAACTAATTCATGTTATTACAAAATCAAGTAATAACAACCTTAACCCTCAAGGAAAAATGTGACATATAAAATGCCCACAAAATGCCCCACAATAACGACCTAAACGGGCCCTTACACTCGCTAAACAGTTTTTAAACTGGCCCACAAACCGACTAAACAGCCCTTAATAGTCATGATTTTTCTTCAATCTAAACAATCCCTAAAACAATTTCGACATATTATGTCAACCACAAATCAATTCACAAACAGCCACAACGAGCCACAAAACGACCATTAAAGCCGTTTTAAACAGTCCAAACAGCCCCTTAGGGCATCAACACTAACAAACTCCCTTAAAACAGTCATAAGGTTATAAATAAATCAAAGTAGGAAGAACCCCTACCTCTTGAAGAGTTATAGAAAGGGTAGGAAGCCCCAACAACACCTTCTAAGCCCAAAATCTTGATTTCCCCAAATCTCTTCCTTTGGATCTTCGGTGAAATCCCTTATTTTTGGTATGTGCAGAATTGCCGAGGCGGTATTTAACTTTAGCTTCGTCTCCCGATCTGTAATTCGACCGATGAATCTCCAGGATCGCCGCCAAACAAATCTCACACTCCTTTCCCTTTCTCTCACGTAAAACAACAACAAAATGAGATATTTTCTCCTCCCCACCTCCCTCCCTTTCATTTTTAAACTCTATTTGATGTTTAAGTGATTTGCCCAACCGCACCACGTGTTCACGACCGATCCTGGTCCGTTTCACTCGAAATGATTTATTTCATCCTGATCTAAGCTCAAATTATTTTTTATGAATTTTATCTAAATTATTTCCAATTTTTCAAGATTTTTCTCAAAATCTTTGCTAAACAAGAATCACCCTATTGCCCAAAATCAGTGGAAAATCTTACTATCTCGTAATTTAACGAAATTCATCTAGGTAAATTAGATTTTCATGACGAACCCAATGTAGGTTCGTTTTTTCCATCCAAGATTCAGAAAATTTCATGTTCAGATCTTGTACCGTGAGCGCACTTATCGCTTTGCCATTTTTCGAAAATTCAAATTTACTCTGATTTTACATTCTTTCCACCTCAAAAGAATTTTGTCCCTGAAATTCACACACACAACCCATACAATCACATGCATATGCTACACTCATTTAATATCAAATGACTAAAGATATACCTTCATCCTCAAACAAGAAATGATAATTCAGTGTATGAAATTGGTTCCATGTTGTTGTTTCCTCCACTTCTAAGGCTACCACAACACCTTCACTAGCCTCATAATCTTACCCGCAAAACCCGATCCCGACTAACTACATATGTACTGGCCCCTCCTCAAGGTTCCATTCGCATCAACAACAAGCTCGCCCCATTCCACCACATGAGTCGGATCTTGAGTGTACTTCTAGAGCATGGAGACATGGAATACCGCATGAACACCCGATAACTTTAGCGATAACGCCAACCGGTAAGCAACCGTACCTACCCTCTCGAGTACCTTGGAGGGCTTAATAAATCTCGGCGATAGCTTCCCGCTTGCTAAACCTGACCACTTTTCTCTTAGACATCACCGCAAAGACATAATCCCCACCTCAAACTCTAGACGTCGCCACCTGCCAAAGATAGCTCTTCCTCGCTAGCCTGCCATGAGAAGACGCTTCCATATCAAATCCATCTTTTTAGAGGTATCCTTAACCAAATCCAGACCCATAGAGGTTCTCTCTCCCACCTCTGTCTAACAAACCGGAGATCGACAAGGCCTCTAATATAATGCCTCATAAGGTGCCATCTGTATGCTCGCTTGATAACTATTGTTGTAGGCGAATTCCACTAAGGGGAAATGCTCTTCCCAACTACCCTTAAGATCAAGGACGCATGCCCGTAGCATGTCCTCTAAAGTCTGAATGGTCTTCTCCGACTGACCGTCCGTCTAGGGATGAAAAGTAATGCTCATCATCAACTATGTCCCCATGACTTGCTGAAATCTCTTCCAAAAATGAGTCGTAAACCTGGGATCCCGATTTGATACTATAGATACCGGTACTCCATGTAACCAGACAATCTTCCATATGTACAACCTATAGAATTCCTCCAGAGTGAAAATCATCCGCATAGCCAAAAAGTATGCCAACTTAGTAAGTCAAGCCACTATCACCCACATCGCATTACGCCTAGTAGAATGTCCAGGCAAGGAGTCACAAAATCCATCGCGGATATGCTCCCACTTCCACCAAATTTACTCCAAGGGCTGCACTTCACTCGTAACTAATGTGCTCAAATTTCTTTACTTGCTAACACATGAAACATCGACGAACAAACTCCCCAACGTGTTTCTTCATCCCACTTTAGTAATACTGGGGATGAAGATCATGGTATATTTGCATGCCACCTGGATGCACAGCAAAACGGGAGTAGTGGAACTCCATGAGGATCTCCTCTCGTGATCCGCCGACCGGGAACCAACCGCATCTAGTCCTGATGGACTTTATCTCCTCATCCCGGGACTCGATCACTATGCTCAGTAGGAATGTGTGTACCACTAAACTCCCTAAAGTACTTAATTCGACCCCCATAAAGGCACCCGAACTGTCCCATAACCTCGAGCATCTGCCACTCCCGAGAAGCCACACTAACCAACACTCCCCGTGACTTCCGGTTGAGTGCATCAGCCACCACATTTTCCTTACCAGGATGGTAATGCAAAGTGAAGTCATAGTCCTCCAGATACTCCATCCACTTGTGTTACCTCATGTTGAGGTCCCGTTGTGTAAAAATGTACTTCAGACTCTATGGTCTATAAACACCTCAACCGTTCATCGGGGAGAGATAGTGGGCTCCAAACCTTCATGCGCATACTGGCCACCAAATTTCCATGTCATGTGTGGGGTAACTTTGCTTGTGGTTCTTTAACTACCGAGAACCATAAGCCATGGCCTTCCCGAACTACATCAAAACACATCCAAGTTCATCTTTAGAGGCATCACAATATTAATCAGATACCTCCGTCTCCTCTCAGAACTACATCGAATAGGGCCATAAGCCTCTCTCTTCAACTCCTAGAATGCCTTCTCACATGAGTCATTCCACTTAAACTTGATCTCCTTCCAGTCAATCTCACATGTGTAGCTAATCTAGAGAAGTCCTCAATGAACCTCCCGTAATACTCCCGGCCAATCCCAAGAAACCACGTGATTCGAAGACTCACTTTGGTCTCCTAACTCATTAAATCGCTTTAACCTTTCTCCGAGTCCACTGATACACCCGGGCCGACACCACATGCCCTAAGACCCCACCTCAATAAGCCAAAACTCACACTTACTAAATTTGGTGACATAACCGATGGTCCTTAAGGTCCGGAGAACAACTTCAAGTGACCTCATGCCCTCGCTGAGGACAAGAGTGTCGCCAACGAAGACCACAACGAATCGATCTATAGGGTTAGAAACCTTGTGTAATGAGATCCATGAATTCGCTTGAGCATTCATCAATCCGAAAGGGCATCATTGTGAACTCAAATGCACGATCGCAGCCCAAACGCTGCCTTAAGGATATCCGGCCTCCGCTTAACCTCAACCGAAGGTAACTGATGCAAAGCATCTATCTTGAATAAACCCAGACTCTCCTCACCGATCAAATAAATCATCAATACTTGGCAAAGGGTACTTATTCTTGATAGTAACCCTATTCAATTGCCTATAGTCTATGCAGCAAGAAGGGTCTGCCCTTTGTTTTCGCAAAACACCAAAGCACTTCAAGGTGAAGTGTCTAATTTAATGAAAATCCCCATCCAATAATTCCGTAATCGACTTTGGGATCTTGCAACTCAAGAGTGTCATTCTATGAGGTCATAATAGCAAATGCGGTGCAACTCAATAGTGAAGTCTACATCCCTATGTGGAGGTAATCTCGTAGTTCATTCGAAAACATCCTCATACTCACAAACCGCCCAAGGTAGACCTAATCGTTGTCTTGCCTGCCTCTCCATGGTAATGCTTGCTAGTGAACCCATCAACCCGCCTCTTGCCATCTAGAGTCGTGATAATCGCCTGGGTAAAGCATTGAGCTGATCCCTCTAAACATAAAACAATTAATATCCGTGTGTGAGCAGAACCCTCCTACAATCACAATCAATGACTCCACTCCGATGTGCCATCAACCGCCCATCCCAAGGATGACATTAACTCCATATGTCCATAACCCTAAGGTCCACGACAGTAGAATCCCGAGATCTCTAACTCATAATCACCACTCACCCTAGCCTTGGGAGAACCTGTATGTAATGACACTTCCAAGGTTTCCACCTCTAAGCCCAAATCTTTCACACATGATGCAACAATAAAGGAATGAGATGCACCATAATCAAACAATACTCTTGCCCATAAGTGAGAGAGTATAAATGTACCCTGAATGACCAACTAATCTACTGTGTTCCCAATTGGGAGGTGTGATGGCATACACACGCCCTAGCCCTCAAGTCCTAGTTTCAGGAGCCCTACTTCACTCTCACCTCCATGCCTCGCTCCGTCTAGCTTGATTGTGAAGTAGTAGTCTGCAACGCCCCTGACTGACACTGGCCGCCCGGGCTGTCGTTCCATCGATGACTGGACTCGGGGTGTCCGATAACTCGGGATCCGCTCGAGGGCAATCTGCCTCAAGTGTCCAGCCGGTGGCAATAGAAACATGTTCTTCGGGCCTTGGTCAAGTTAGGAGCCCGGCGTTCCCCATCTGGGATGATCGACCTAACCTTGGCCCCGAGCAAATTTCGACCCCGCCTCAAATCCTTGGGCGGAGTGTAAGTCCCTCTACTTCTTCCTTGAGCTAGAAGAGAAATGTTTACTCTTATTCCTCTTATCCTTAACACCCGTATCCCGGATGCTCCATGCGTCGTCTACCTCCCTCACAATGGCCATATCTGTCTGGACCATCAAGTCTATGTCTTGCAAGAGGGGTCTCATAATTTATTCCCGGATGCACAATTTCATACCATCCTCAAACTTTTTCACTGGGCCATGTCTCGCGGGGCCATATAGTCATCAATGAAACGGCTAATTCAAAGGAACTTAGCCATGTATTCGAGCATAGTCACCGCCCCTTGTTTCAATTATAGGAACTCTGAGATTTGCATGTCGAAAGGTGATCTGAAGTACTGGCTCATCAAGAGCTCGTTATGGAACTCTTCCCATATCGTCATCAAGTTCTCAGGCTTTGACCCAATCCCACCATACTTGGGATTCGCCCTCTAGCTGGAATGCAGCTAGAATTATTCTAGTGGCATCGGAGGTGATCTCTATAGCCTCTAAGATCTTGCCGACTTGTCCGAACCAATGATCAGCTACCATCGGGTCCCTTCCTCCTCGGCTGTCGAGAATGGCGGCCTTGAACCTCAAGGTTACTTCGCCCTCCTCGCTCATACAATTGCACTAGCCTATGCAATGGTGGCGCCACGCACTCGCTGTGCAATAATAGTCACAAAGACTAATAGCCTCTATGAAGGCTTGTCATCACACAAGGGTAGTGGGTTGTCGTTCGCCCCGCCTGGCCCTTCCTCGATTTGCCATCTATATAAGCCGATAGTAATAGAGTTCCAGCATCCTGGGCCAAATGGGGATCAACTTTAAACTTTGAGATTTCTCTCATTGTCTAATTAGTAGTGCATGTGCCAACCACTAATAGACCTCGACATCCCGAACCATTCCGTTCATTCTTTTTCCGAACCCCTAAGGTTATGTTTTCTAACCCTAATGTTTCTCTTTTTCCATATACATTTTACCATGTATACTATTCACGTAACACAAAGCACACAATCATGTAGCATATTAAGGCAAAAAACATGAAATGCACAACAAATGCAATGGTCTAGACCCATGCCCATCAAGCCCTAGGTAATCACATACCTATGCTCTGATACTAAGCTATGACCCCTCAAAATTCGGGGGTTCGTTGATCACCATTCAACCTGCAAAAAACCTATGGATATATTATAACCCCATACCACATTGTTCACTCCCATTTACCAGGATCCATAATTTTACCAAAATCGGACAAAGTTCCCTTCGTACTGGAGCCCTACCCAAAACCAAGCTTATACCGTGCACAATACTGCAGGAAAACAACACCTGCCAAGAAGTCCCGGGTTTGCCTAGGCGAAGCCCACCTTCACCTAGGCGAACTGCTTCACCTAGGTGAGGCAGAGCCCATCATTCAAAAAGTGCCTCGGTTCGCTAAGGTGGTTCCACTTTTGTTCTTCGCTAAGCCCACCTTCGCTCAAGCAGAGCCTAAATCTCAAGATGGATATAACACAAAAATTTCACAAGAGTTCAATTTTCAACTCTTTAACATATTGGTACATGCCAAAATGAATTTATTACAAAAATTTTACAAAACAATTACAAAAGTAATTATAAAAGTCACACGTTGGTTTTCTTCACCCTTGCGGTCCCGAATGAGAGCCGCCCATCGGCGTATATCCGGCACCTGAAATGTTTTTCCCCAGATAAGGTGAGCTACTCTCAAAGAGAAGAATTCCATGGTTACTTCTCCACCTAAGTGCACATGCAATGTTCACATTTGACAATTCATATTCACATCAAAAATTCCAAATAAGAATATGCAATTCTAGGTTGGAATTCTACATGTCATGCTATGAAATGAGATGAGACTCACTCATGCACCATACTTCGAGTCTTCACCAACTCCCATCACACAATGCAATGTCAATGTGTGATAAAATCAATTATTGATGGATTAAATCCAATGATCATTTTTAAAACAAAATTCATTTGTTTATAAACCAAAACTCGTTGGATGTCTCACCTCAAATGATCATTTCACATACAAAACTCATGTGTCTCTTTGGGCAACGAAATTTGGAGTTGCACCGTAGGCTCCGCATGCCATTACACTTTTTGGACTGTCACTGTTGGAGTGTATAAACCAGTAACCAGGTCTTTCACCCAAGGGAGTGTCTAGCCATTCTTGCTATTACCTGACACAAGTTTTTCCATGTCGCGTAACTGCGACTTATCGACTTCATTCAATGGTACCGAGCCCACTCCATCAACCATCAAACGGCGGTTTGATTTCAACCACAGACTCACACTCATGAATTGCGATGTTCTCATGTTATGGTAATATGATGCACTATCAGAAGCCAATGTTGCTGTCAGATATGTAATGAATGTCATATGTATTAAATTTAAATAATACATTTAACCATGTATCATGGACAATTATATTACATGCATATAATTTCCAAATAAACACTCATTTCAATGTCAATATATAAACACACATATATCAACATTCATCAACAACAATTAACCAATTTATGTTATTACAAAATCAAGTAATAAAAACTTTAACCCTCAAGGCCAAATGTGACATATAAAATGCCTACAAAACAGCCCACACAACGGCCCCAAACGACACCTTACACTGGCCATAAAATTGGCCAAACAAGCCTTAAACTCCGCCCACAAACCGCACAATGAGTCTTAATAGTTAAGATGTTTCCTGGTTTCACTCAAAATGTACCCTAAACAATTCTGGGACATACTATTCACAACCACAAATCAATTCACAAACACAACCACAAACGACCATTAAAAGCCGCTTTGGGCCAGCTAAATGTTTTCTTAGGGCATCAACACTAACAAATCCTCTTAAAATGTACCCATGTCGGAATAAACCAAAGTAGGAAGAATCCCTACCTCTTGAAGAGTAGTGGAAAGGGTAGGAAGCCTTAAGAGCACCTCTTAAGCCCAAAAACTTGATTTCCCCAAATCTCCTCCTTTGGATCTTCGATGAAATTCCTCATTTTGCAGATACACAGAAATTTCATCTAGACGGTATTTAACTTTAGTTCTTATCTCTACGACCCGACCAATTTAAACTCCGAATTGTCAGTTAAGTCCTCCGAGTTCTCTTCCTCTCCCTCTCTCACATAAAAACAATAGCAAAATAAGATATTTTCTCTCCCCCCTCTCATTTTTAACTCTATTTGATTTATAAGTGATTGGCTCATGTCGCGCCACGTGTCCACAACCTGTCCGGGTCCGTTTCTACCCCGAACCAGCTTATTTCACAAAATCGCTTAGCATATAGACAAATACTTTATACCATTAAACGTTGTTTAGCACAAAAGTTCTATTCAGCATTAAATAAAAAATAAAATAAAAAAACAAATTAACAACATCTAAGACCATCTCCAAAGAAGCATTAAAAACACCAAAGATCCAAAGCCAAATTTTTGCATCCAAAAGCGACTTTTGAGATTTGGCAAAATTTTTAGCTAACGATCTCCAAGAAATGAGCATCTAAATTTTTAAATTTATTCTAAATCTATTCCAATTTTACTCCCGAATTTCTTTAATAATTATACTTCATATAAATTTCTTCATTCATTATATCACTCATATCACTCATCAAAAACACTATAAAATATTTATTAAATTATGTTCCATATCAAGCTAAATATTTTTTAAATTAATTGTAGTTCTTATAAAAAATAAATAAAAATAAATAATTTATCAACTATAGGGAAAAAAAACAATGTGTTGGATTAATAAGAAAATATGATCAAATGTAGTTGATAAATATTTTTTTAAATTATTATGATTTTTTTTAATAATCTCATCAAATGAATTAAATTAAAAGTTGCTAAGAAAATGTGGTACTTAATGGGTAAAAAGATGGAAAAATTATTTTAATATGTGACATTTTATAATAGTTAACATTATTTGAATAAGAAAAACAAAATTTAGCTGAAAGATATAATGGTAAAAAAAAATTAAAATATCCCGTATAACACTTAGAAAAAAATTGATTATTATTCAAGAAGGGAGAAAGGAAGTTTGACCAATTTTTCCAAAATCTTAAGAGTGAAGAATTTTTTTCTCTCCAAAGACAGTGACGAGGAAGGTTAAGTGAAGAGGGGAGATGGAACCCTGGGCTTTTTGTTTCCTACGGTCAGATCTTCGATATAGTCAGCCTATTGGCCGAGACGATCTTCAAATAAAGGTGTTAAATTTCTTCAAATCTCTTCAAATCTTGGCTAGGTCGTAAAAACTGTATTCGGGGGATCCAAAACCCGATTTTTGTTGTTTTAAACTCCTAACAGAAAAATTTCTTCAAATCTCTTCAAATCTTTGGGCTAATGTGAAAAATCCAGATTGGGGATCCAAAACCCTGATTTACGTGGCTCAAACTCCGCGGTTTTTGCTTGAGATCAATCTTTGAATTTTTGGTGTTTCCTCGCTACGGCTCAGAGAGCTCCATTTTTATAAAAAAATTGAGCTCCAACGTCATCCTAAGAGCCTCCAATCCGATACATTCAAGGGCTCAAATTATCGTGCGCTTGTTTCGTTTTCATCGAACGATTATTGTCATTTAATGTAATTTCATCCATTTTTGCTCTTCGTGATATTTGCATTGTCAATGCTCACTTGTACCCATTTTTTGGCTAGGGAATGGCTCCACTCGCCTGAAAGACGGCAAAGGTTTTGGAGCCGTAATTTACTTTGCTTCATCATTGACGCCAAGGAGCATATAAAAATGACCATAGTCTTTCTGTGGTAGAAAACTAGTAAGATATATAGCCTCAACCCTTGACAAATTGTTCTTTGTGAGGTGGGTATTCTGTCTTTCTCATATCTTCTCATTCTTCTTAATTGGTCATTTTCCTTTCCTTCTACACGAAATGTTTTCTCTAACGTGACGCTAACTTATTATTCTGTTAATATAATTTTGATTTGTTGAATTTATTAGCACTATCATAATTTATATAAAGTCCCTTTAAGACCTTATGTGCATAAAAATATTATTGTTGAAAATTATTTTATTCATTTTAAAATTTTTATTTTAATCTTTTAATGTTAATTAATTTAATTATTATATTTATCATATGGAGAAAAAAAAAGTAAGCTAGTCATTTATTAAACAAATTAATGCAATAATAACATTGGTCATAGTTATACTTGACCAAACCCATTAAAATTGTTATTGTTTGTAATCGGTATTTTTAGATCACGTCCGAATTCTCAATACCTAGCAAAAATATCCTTATTAACATGACTTGCTAAAAATAATTTTATTTTTTTTAAATATGTATGAAAATAATTAAAGTGTCAAAGCATGTTTATGTAAAAAAAATCGTTATAAAAACCAATGTTTTAAAAACCGGACCGGTGACTAAACCGAAAAAGTTTATCGGGTTCATCGTCAGACGCAAGGTCGAACCGCTGTCGAACTGTAATAAATATATATATTTATATTTTAAAATATATAATTACTAATATTCAAGATATTATTTATTATTTTTTATATAAATAAAGTATTTTAAAATTTATTTTAAATATATATATAATATTTAAATATGAAAACATATTAAAATCGACAATTATTTATATAAATATATAATTTTTATAATATCTAAAAATAATCGTTGTTTAGAAATGGTATTCCTTTGTAATTCTCGATTTACGTCTAACTATGTTCTGTCAGATTAATCAATTTTTTTAAGCATAATTTTTCTAACCCGAACTTTCTTATTCTAAGAAAACGACATCATTCACGTGAAGCATCAAAACGATATTTGCTTTAACTCGAAAAAAATTACGAACCCACGGCTCGACTAATCGGCCTGGACCACCGATTCGACCACCGGCTCATCACCACTACCGATTCGATCAAAACTAAGTTAGATTAATTAGACTGATTTTGTGATCGATCGATGTTCCGATCGGTCTGACTGATCGGTCAAATCTGGTTTTTAAAACATTTTTTAAAACATTGATAAAAACGGATTTACAAATTTACATAATTTCGGGATTTTAATAAAGAATTCTAATGGGAGCTAAGGTGTAAGGAAAAGCTGGCTGAGTTGTCAACTCATGTCTGTCTGTCTATCTCTCTCTCTCTCTATCTGTTCACGTTGTCCCACAGGACACAGCTGAGTTGATGAACGAAAATTCGAAGAAGAAGCATCTGATTCTCAAATTCTGTGCCTATTGATAAACCTAGAATTTTTCCATTTATGGCAAATTCTTGACGCAGTTTCATTCTCTGGCCAAATGAAATGATGTTCACTCTCGTTGCTGGTTTTCTCCTGGGAGCAGTCACCGTTCTCCTGGTTCAAGGTCTAGG